>JAOTRH010201442.1:0-11223 GCA_034768845.1 Heliamphora exappendiculata | reverse complement strand
GAAAGTTTAATAAAGATGTATTTTCTGGATCCCCGAGCATGTATTTTATGTCGGCGTTGGAAATTCTCCCAACACCACCATGTGGAGTTGATGATATGACGAAACTGGCTTATTTGCATGAACCAGGAGTTCTTTATAATTTAAGATCTAGATATGATATTAACGAAATATATGTAACTTTGCATACTTTTTCCATAGAACATTGACATTTACTTCGAGATTGAGACTAATCAACTTAAGGTGCCTCCAGACTTACACAGGGAATATATTAATTGCTGTGAACCCTTTTAGAAAATTACCACATCTGTACGATAATCACATGATGGCACAATATAAAGGGGCGGCTTTTGGTGAACTGAGTCCGCATCCTTTTGCTGTTGCCAATGCAGCATACAGGTAATTTGTCACAATCTCTGGCTCTCACTGCAAGTTAATCTCTTGAACTTCTTTCGCTCATCTCCTGATGAAAACACTATTTATGTGGATGCAGACAAATGATCAACAAGGGAATGAGTCAGGCAATTCTGGTTAGTGGTGAAAGCGGTGCAGGTAAAACGGAAAGTACAAAATTGCTTATGCGTTATCTTGCTTACATGGGAGGGAGAGCTGCAGCCGAGGGAAGGACTGTTGAGCAGCAAGTCCTGGAGGTAACAATTCTTTAATATTTGTGTGTCCGACATGCTGATCTGAGAAGTAAAAAGTTTTCATTGGTTTTGAGTTTTAACAGCATGACTATTTTGCCATTAATTTATTGCACATTTATTTTCCTCTGTTTTCTTTCATTGCAGTCTAATCCTGTCCTAGAAGCATTTGGTAATGCAAAGACTGTGAGAAATAATAACTCAAGGTGGGGAATTTTCGCTTTAGAAATTATATCCGGTACAAACTTTGTCTGAGATTGTCTGCTTTATGTTGTCTGTTTTTACCTGCATGTAATGAATATTGCAGCCGCTTTGGTAAGTTTGTGGAGTTTCAGTTTGACCAGAGGGGAAGGATTTCGGGTGCTGCTATAAGAACTTACTTGCTTGAAAGATCTCGTGTTTGTCAAGTGTCTGATCCGGAGAGAAATTACCATTGTTTCTACATGCTTTGTGCTGCACCACCGGAGGTAGGAGATTTTCTACTTGCTTCACCAGGATTTACTTCTTGTCTAATATAAGGATTATGTGTGTAAAGCATTTTATTTTTGGATTATTTTTTTCATTTGTATGCCCCTGGTTTGACTTTTTATTTACAGAGCATATGCTCTTTTGTATCCATTTTCTTAAAAGTAAATCTTTTAGGTGTTCTTAGTAGTAAGGAATTTCTGTGCTTCCTTCATTTATTGGTATTTGAACCCAGATATCAATATTGCAGTATATAGATGGCATATTGTACATATTTTTTTGATGTGGAATGTCATAAACAGGTAATTTCCATGTGCCTTTGACTAATGAAAAATGGGCGATTCAATTGTCACTCTGTGTGCTGTATTTGTGTAGATTCAAATTTCATAGCTCAGTGGCTGTATTTAGAGGTATGGTGCTCTTATTTTTGCTGTACTACTATGTACTGGGCGAGCCTGTTAAGCGGGTAAAGACAACGTTATGTATGGTGAAATTGATCTGTGTCCCCTCATTTCCCATCTTTCTGACGCTGAAGATATTTTTTATGTCCCCTTATTTCCCCTGTTAAGTGGGTGAAGACAACATTATGTATAGTGAAATTAATCTGTGTCCCCTCATTTCCCATGTTTCTGACGCTGTAGATATTTGTTTCTGCATCGGTATTATAGAAATCTGTAGTTTTACATGGTGTTGCCTCCTTTGTTGGTTACTGACATTTGCTCAAAGTCTAGTGGTTGGATTGATCTCTAGAATGTGGTTGCTTCCTAATCAACATATTGTTGTTGAGGCTGACTTTGTCACTGCTCATTGGTTCATCATCTACTTTTCAGCTTGTTTAATGTATTTCCTCACAGTTTACATAATGTGACTGGTCCTAAGAGACATTTGTATCTTGTGAGAATTTAAAATTGTGGGTTTCCAGTCTAAGGAATTGCATTTTCAGGGAAATATTTGGTTACGGAATCTCTTAAAAAATCTGTGAGGTTGTGATGGGATTAGAAGCTTAGCTAAAGTTGTGGATTTATTGTTTGTTTGTTCAATTGCTTTTGAGTTGTGTGAAGGACTTATAGATTAATCTCTCTTTCCAGCCATGTCTATTTATCGTTTTTATTGTACTCTTTGTGTTTACCTTAATTTGCTTAAATGACATGACTTCTCAATATATTACTTCTATATAAAAGAAAAGTGGAAAGAACCAAAACTTATTTCACCAGAATGATGAAAGTTTAATCCAAATCGAAATTCCAATGCCTTATCTGTGGTACTTTGTACTATAAAACTCGTGGGTAATTGGCATTTGGCACTTGATTTGGCGTGCTGCGATGACATGTTTTAATATTCAGTATTTCTAGTACTTTTGTTGTTTGACATGTTCATTTGAAGAATAGTTTGCAATGACTTATGTAATATGTGTATTTTCTTATTTCAATAGGAATCATTTTCTAAGTTTTTTATCCTGTCAGGATGTTGAAAGGTACAAATTGGGAAATCCGAGAACATTTCATTATCTAAATCAATCAAATTGCTATGAATTGGATGGGGTGGATGATTCTAAAGAATACATTGCAACAAGGAAAGCGATGGATATTTTTTATTTGCTGCTATTTACTGTTCATATTGTAGGATGGGATTTTTTGAGTTGTGGCTGCAATTCTCCATTTAGGGAATATTGAATTTGCAAAGGGAAAGGAAATAGACTCATCTATGCCCAAAGATGAAAAATCTTGGTTCCATCTAAGAACTTCTGCTGAGCTGTTAATGTAAGTGATTTACTTTGTTCACACATGCATTTTAAGTTAAAAGAGACGCTATTTTTAGAACAATGCACTTAATATGCTCCCAAAATTGGAGAAGATGTAAGTTTCTAAATTGTATCTTTTGTTTAGGTGCGATCCAGAGGCTTTAGAGGATTCCCTTTGCAAATGCGTAATTGTAACCCGTGATGAAACCATCACAAAATGGCTGGATCCAGAATCTGCAGCTGTCAGTAGAGATGCGTTGGCAAAAGTTGTTTACTCAAGGTTGTTTGACTGGTAAGCTTCATTGTCAACTTTGGAGAGCTGCACGTTGAAGACCGGTTAACATTGGCCTTGCTTGCTTTATATGTATTCCTTTTCAGTTTCTTTGTTTTTCGTTTTAAAGAGTAAATCTGGTTTTTAAGGTCCCCTATGTGATTTTCTTATTGTTTCTACAGGCTTGTGGATAAGATAAACAGTTCAATTGGTCAAGACCCAAACTCAAAGTTTTTAATTGGAGTGCTGGATATTTATGGATTTGAGAGTTTCAAGACAAACAGGTGCTTAAGTGGTATGCATTTGTGTTCATGGTTGGCAGAAACTGATGTCTTGCAGTGAACTGCATAAAAATATTATTCTAAGTTGAAATTGCATTTTACTTATTAACCTAGTTCTATTTCGTTTTCTCTATTTAATCAATGACTTGGGTTTGATGATTCATGTGGCAATTGGAGTCATTTATGTTTATTTTTTTTTCTTTTTTTCTTCTTTTAATCCTTGGTCTTTATTTGGATATATGGGTGGTGATAGATTTTTCCTTTCGAATAATGTATGACTATGGAAAGTTGGATGTCTTTGAGTTCAATATGTACTGATGTCAGACATCAGAGCCTTCCTTCACTGCTATGTTTTAGTGCAGGAGTGGGATACTTGGGACAAGCAGGAGAGGGAAACATTGAGACTGTTTTGAGGACATTGTTCCCGTTAATCTTAAAGTTTTACAAACATCAGAGTTTTGCTCGATGTTTTCTATGTGGGAATGGGATGTTTGCAATGAACTGAAGGAATCTATGCAAACTTGTTTAAGTATATTATTCTACTAAAGGGTATTAAAACGTGAACTTCAGATGCAAAATATCTGGATTATCATTGCTTCCCAATTTTCAATTATTGCTTTCTCAATGACACACCACTAGGCTCCATGAGTTGGCACAGAATTTTAGTTTGTATATACCCCAAATTATTTTCTTACTGTGTTTCGAGGGATTGGAGAGAATTTGGGTGGCGCATTTTTGGAACCATGGTGTCTATTTATTCACTCTACTTTTTTGGTGATGGCCGAATATAGTTGTTTTGGAGCTCCCAATAGGATAGGCATCAGAGATGGCACTAATTTTTGAATCCCAAAGGAATGGTTTTTATTGATGAACAATTTTGTTTACAATAGTGCTTTTCTAGTAGCTATGCGTTGTACTATTTCTCTGATGTTCATGGATTTGTTCAGTTTTGACCAATTTTGCATCAATTTGACAAACGAGAAGCTTCAACAACACTTTAATCAGGTCTGTGAGCAGGCATCTTCATGCCTTCTTCGTTCTTCAATTTTTTTGGGCATATCTATATGGATTATTCCTATCATCCTTTAATATCTTGTTTTGACAGCACGTTTTCAAAATGGAGCAAGAAGAATATACAAACGAAGAAATTAATTGGAGCTACATTGAATTTATTGATAATCAAGATGTTTTAGATCTATTCGAAAAGGTTTGTGGCGTCTAACCTCCACTGCAAGTTTTGCCTGGCATCTGCTAGATTTTTTTTGGTCACAGCTTGCTTCCATCTGATTGTAATCATTAGATATAAGTGAATATTTCCTGCTCTAGTGAGGATAAATATTCAGGAACTTCCCTGTTCATACCTGCATGTATTGTACTTTTGATCGTGAGATATTTTCTTCTGACCACACTTCACAGTAATGCATTTTATAGTGCTTTTCATTCTGAAGGCAATCATCTAGGAATTCTTGTGCAGAAAGGAAGCTTTCTCTGCTCCACTATTTTTCATTTTGTTCCAGTCACTACTTGTGTTAAGTACTATTTGAATGGCTGCATTGGATGACAATTTCTTGTTACAAAATTCTGAACATTGTCCCACCTCAATTTCTCTGTTCATGCAAAGGCTGCCTCAGAATTGTACTGCAAGATCATTGCAACACGAGGTAGTGAAGAAATTTGTGGTGAATTATAACTTCAAATGAGGAGATATATATTCTTATCAGTGAGGTAGAGAAAAGAAAAGTGGCGCATGGCATTTTTGGGTATTAACGGTTAAATGGGATTTATATAGCAGTTAGTAAACAATTGGGACAACAGATTGTTGAGATTGGCTGTGTGGTGAAGTTACCCTGTGTTATATCCAAAAACAAGAATTGGCATCTGAAAGACGATTGATTGGAAAAAATGGAACTTTAATGCATTCCTGTTTAATTACAGAGGTCACAGGTAGATTGGTCACATAACAAAATTTATCTAGTGAATGAAATGGAGGACAAGTTAACTAATCAATCTTTATGAACCATTTTGCTCCAAGCAAGTTGTTTGTATAGAAAATTTAAAATGTTGATACTAGCACAGCTATTATTGAGCAAAAAGTTACTGTTTTTTCTTCACACGTATTAAAATTGCATCATGTTTCCCTTCAGTGTAAATATGATTTTGTAAAAGTGGAAAGAGAGGAATCATCGAGGGTGTTCATATACGTAATTAATGGTAGGAAACTTGGAATGATCATGAGAGAAATAAATGAGTGAGCTTGGAGAGATATCATTGCAGATGAGGATAAAGGAGGTTGGAGAGTGAAATTAGAGAGGTTGAGAGAATATGTTTTTATTAGAGAGGTTAGAAATGTAGATGCTTAATGTGTAAGGATTACAAGGTTATTCTTGGGGAGAGCTTGACATTGCAACATAAACTTATGGTACTAAATATTTACATTAAGGGACAACATAAAGTGAGAAAAGATATTAGAATTCTACGAACTAGATGGTAGAATCTTAAAGGTGAGAAATTAAAGAATTTTAAGGACAAAATATGTAAAGAAGTAAGGTGGAATTTGGAATAAGATACGAATTCTATGTGGAGTACAATGGCAGAATACATTAAAAGAATATCGAAAGAAGTTTTTGAAAAGTTGATCGGGAAATACCCTATAACTAAGGAAACTTGGTGGTGGAATGACGAGATCCAAATCATTATAAAACTGTAAAAATAAAGACGGAATGGTTTAAAAGGTGCCATAAGGATAGAAATGAGAACAATTTTAAGAGTTATAAACAAGATTGTAAGGACGTTAAAAGAATTGTTAGAGGTGCTAAATTAAAAGTTTATGATGATTTGTACATTAGATTAGATAGTAAAAAAGGAGAAAAGAACATCTATAAACTGAACTTATTAAACTTATTAAGAAAAGATATGAATTTATTGAACCTAACTGAAGATATGGCTTTTGACAGAGCAGAATGACGTAAAAGGATTCATGTAACCCACCCCAATTGATTGGGATAAAAGCTTAGTTTGGTTTGGTTTGGAGGTGGACTAGAGACGGAGGGAGACCGTCTCATTTTACATGGACCTTGATTTTGCGTCAATCTTTCATATATACTGTCTAGAAACTTCTTCCTCTTCTTCTGATGGTTGCTGGTATCTTCCTCCGAATTCTAGTGTCCTTAATTTTGCATTTAATTAATTTTCACCATGGATTCTTCTCGCATTCTTCTCTCATTCTTGTTTTGCTTTCCTGACCTCACATATATCTTTGTCCAATGTTTAGAAACCTGGTGGCATAATTTATCTTCTGGATGAAGCTTGGTAAGTTCTGTAGTACTGTAAGCATTATCTTCTATTTTATGTGAAATAATGACACTTACATAAACTCTTCTTGTTTACTGTTAATTTTATAGTTGCTTTTGATAGTTCTGCTTGGAGATAGATGAGGCTTATTTTTTTGTAGTATGTTCCCAAGATCAACGCATGAAACCTTTGCCCAAAAGCTGTATCTGACATTCAAAAACCATAAACGCTTCAGTAAGCCAAAATTATCGCGTTCTGATTTCACTATTTGCCATTATGCTGGTGATGTAAGTTTCTATTCCTTGTGATATTCTACGTAATTAATAGTTCAGTCAGCTCTTTAAGACACCTGTGAAACAGAAGTTAGTACATCATTTGAGATTACAAACACGGATCAACACTTTGGTTTATTTCTCAGGTCACTTATCAAACTGAATTCTTTCTGGACAAGAACAAAGATTATGTTATTGCTGAACATCAGGCACTCTTGAGTGCTTCCAAATGTTCCTTTGTGTCGGGTTTGTTTACATCTTCATCTGAGGAGTCCTCTAAGCAGTCAAAATTCTCTGTGTGTGATGCTGTGTGTGTGTGTGTGTGCGCGCGCGCGCGTGTGCGCGCGTGTGTGTGATGTAAATTATCTGTTTTTTTTTTGGTGTGTGTCCAATTGTTGGATTTAAGAAGTTCCTCTTGTACTTGTTGCAGCAACAATTGCAATCATTGCTTCAAACTCTGAGTTCAACTGAGCCTCATTATATTCGCTGTGTGAAGCCCAATAATCTTCTCAAGCCAGCTATTTTTGAGAATAACAGTGTTCTACAACAACTACGCTGTGGGGTAAGGAAGGCTACCTTTTACATGTTGGTGTTGCAAAGGAACCTGCGTCAATTTTTTTTTGTTTACATTCTTTTTGTGTTATAAGTCTTCTTCCAGGGGGTCATGGAGGCAATTAGGATAAGTTGTGCTGGACATCCTACAAGGAAACCTTTTTTTGAATTTGTAGATCGATTTGGCATCCTTGCACCTGAAGTTTTGGATGTGAGGTGATTTGATTATTTTTTTTTGTTAGTTGCTTTTCTTATTTTAGTTTTATTTTTATCTTGAGAAGTTTAGCGCTTTTAGTTAAGTTATTCATGTTCTGATAATCTTATTAAAGTTCCCGACTTCTTTCTTGTATTGAACTTACGATAGTACGGATGAGGTTGCTGCTTGCAAGAAGCTCTTAGAAAAGGTGGGACTGCACGGCTATCAGGTAATGATGTAACTGTTTTTTGTATAATGAAAGTTCATTCTAACAATTGTTTTTGTTAGAATTATGATATTGTTACCTGACAATTTCTTTCAAGTCATTATGGCCTTGACCAAATTTCAATGTATTTCACAACCACATTTACTCTATGTATGATGGTGAGCATGTGTCCATGCTCAAAGTATGCCACTGCTACATTTTTCTGAACACGCCCCCCACCCCACCCCACCTCACCCCACCCCAAAAATAAATCATGCACATGTTCCAAAGTTCCTTGAATTTTTAAAACTTTTTTGACGGATTGACAATGCATTCCCACTTTACAAACTTCCCCTTTTGTGAACTGTTGAGGTTAAAACTGCTACACTCGTAGAAATTTTCATTTATATTATTCTGCATTCAGAAGCTATTATGCTTAGAATAAGGTAATTCTACTTTTTATTGCTTGGCCGTACTAGATGGTTTTTGGTCTGTTTGGGGAAAAGAAAATGGGGGCCTGCTGTTTTTTGCACTCAAGTTGTTTTTTGACCTCTTAAAGCAATATAAATTAAGGACACTAAATTATAATTAATTTTATTTCTTTCATTAGTTGTATATTACTCATAAAGGTTAGTAGGGATATAAATACAGATTATTGCCACTTGGCAATGAATTTCATTGTGTTTGCTTACCCGACCTTGAGTGATCGTCACAGACGTGTAATAGCTATGACTATTTACTTTTGCTGGTGTGAATGCTAAATCCTCGCATAGGCACATTTTTACTTCTTGGATGATAGGCTATCATACTAGTTCGATTTATTTTTGCAGATTGGCAAGACAAAGGTGTTTCTTAGGGCTGGTCAGATGGCGGAGCTGGATTCCCGGAGAATGGAAGTCTTAGGAAGATCGGCAAGCATTATTCAGAGGAAATTCCGCTCTTACATGGATCACAAAAGTTTCTTCGTGCTTCGTTTATCTGCAATACGGATTCAATCCATGTGCAGAGGTACTTAATTGTGTTAGATATATGTCCGTTCATCTGAACCTTTTCAATAAACTTTCAAGTCCTTTTGAAACCACATATAGTTCCTTGGTTTTTTTCTTTATGCTGATTGCAGGCCAACGTGCTCGGCAAGTTTATGAGAACATGAGGAGAGAAGTTTCTTGTTTCAGAATTCAGAGGCATGTCCATATGCATATTGCTAGGAAAGCTTACAGAGAATTGTGCTCCTCTTCTGTTTCTATTCAGGCTGGTATGCGTGGGATGGCTGCACGTGATGAGCTTCGCTTCAGAAGGCAGACAAGAGCAGCAACTATTGTTCAGGTAACCTGAAATTCTGACAGTTAAATCGTAGAATATAGATTTACGGTTTGAAGGAAGAAGATGAAGAACAAAGATGGAGAAGAAAGAAATAGGCTTGAGATTCAAATAATATTCAAACAGGCTTAATTAGTCCTTACACTCCACATGCATTTGTATTATTATCATCTCAATGACAAATTGCAAAAATACCTAGGGTAGGATAAAGTAAATAGGAGACAAACATGAACACACGCTAACACTTCCCGTCAAGTTAGAGCATATAATCAAACATGCTCAGCTTGAAGGTTAACCACTTAAACATAGAACTAGCCAACGGTTTTGTGAAAATTACCACCCAATTGATCTTTTGACTAAACATAAGGAGTAACACTCTTCTTCGTCATCAAGAGATCCTGAATAAAGTGGTAGTCTACCTCAATATGTTTAGTGCACTCATGAAAAACTAGGTTATTAGTAATAAAGTTTGCTACTTGATTATCAGAAAACATTTTTATAGCATGGTTGCGAACCCACAACATTTTGGAGGTAATATTATCCATAACATGATATTTTGCTTTAGTGCTAGAACGGGCAACAAGATTTTGTTTTTTACTGCGCCAAGTGACAAGATTACCAGTAACAAAGGTACAATAGCAATGGTAGATCGTCTATCAAGGCGACTATCAGTCTAATCAACATCATTATATTCGTTCACAGATGAACAATCAGATAGGCGATACAACAATCCTTAACCCCCGGGGCATGTTTCTATTAAGCCGCTAATTATCCTAAAAGTTTAAGCTGTTAGGAAATGGGCCAAACAATATATATTAGGCTATCTAATACTCCCCTTCACATGCGGCATTGTTTTGCATGTGGAGAAGCAAATAAATTGAACTAAACATAACTAAATAGGTGCTCCAACGCTATGATACCAAACTCTGATACCATGTTAACAAACAATGAAACACACATCACGAAACTTGAACTCAAGACCTTCTAGGACCGAAGCTCTAATATCATGTTAAGTCACAAATTATCCTCTAAGTTTAAGCTGTTAGGAAATGAGCCCAATGATGTATATCAAGTTATTCAATAGTTTCAAGTAGAGTAGTATACAACAAACAACATCAAAATTTGGCTAACGAGGATCATGCATAAATTGATTACTACACTAACAATATAAGTAACATCTGGGAGAGTTACAATATGGTAAATCAAATACCCAACAAGTCGTTGATAACGACCAATATCTAAAAAAAGGTTTCCTTGTTCAACGTTAAGCTTAATAATGGAATCCATCAGAGTATCAACAAGTTGAACTCCTTGAAGTCTAGTCTTAAAGAGGAGGTCAAGTGTCACGTCCTAAACTCCGGGCCACGTGAATTACCCACAAACAACCATACATAACACCAAACCCGATGTTATACTCTCAAATAAAAGCATACATGCATTTTATATACTCGCTCAAAGGCTTACAAAATACGATTCCAACACCGAAAACATGTAAATATACATGATCCAAAAAAAACAAAATGAAGATTACCATTTTTTCGCCCCACTGGCACCTTCAAATCAACCTGCGTGATCAGTACCTAAAAAACATTTCAAATCACACACCGTGAGCCAGAGCTCAGCAGAAACTAGACAAACATGAAATAAAAGTTAAACATGCTAGCAGAGTAATATATGTATGTTACGACTCGCTCGAGTCTCAAAACAAATTTGAAAACAGTTTTATATCACAACTCACAAGAGTTTTGAAAACAGTTTGAAAACGGTTTTGTATACATACGAATATGCTACAATGCTTCACATGCAAAGATCAACTCCTACGAGCCTCGACTCTTGCAAGCCCACATGCAATACAGCTATATACGTCGACTCACACAAGTCTCAAAGATAACATGTATATGTATGCAGCACATGTTAGATATATATGTATCTCAGTAGTATTTTTACTATTATTCTGTGTGTGTGAGTGTAGGGATGTAATAGTGTGG
>JAOTRH010201431.1:0-11224 GCA_034768845.1 Heliamphora exappendiculata | reverse complement strand
ACATGATTTGACTATGATTGCATTATAGTATATCATTCACATCTCACAAATCATGCATTGCACTGTTATTAGTCTTATCCTACGAGTTTCGGCTCAAGTTGTATGTATCCAACATTTTACAGGTTTTAATAAAAAAAAGAGTAAGCTAAGGTTGGGATCTTAAAGAATGCATTGGAAGAAAGGAACAAATTTCATTATTTTGATGTAATCATATATATATATATATATATATATATGTATGTGTGTGTGTGTGTGTGTTTAAATCTCATGTATTTGCTTCAAAGTATTGTATTGAGAAACTTCATGGAAACAATAAGATCGTTTTGGGATGAATGTAATTAGTATACGAATTCAAAGAGATGCATGCATGATTCAATGCTCATGGAAATGGATGCAATAGTAATGAAATGATGCTTGTTGGTCATGATGTAGTTTAATCATGTATAGTTGGTAAATAGTTTTAATCATGGTTGAGTATTTAGATCCAGGCGGTGCCTGAGTATATATATATATATTGTGATTTGAGTTTACAAGTAATTTGGGATAATTCGAAAAACATAGGAGACTCTGCTGAAATTTTTTACAATTTTACTTAGAATAATCTTGAAGTTTAGGAAAGGAAATTTATTTGAAACAATTACATTCTAGAGTTTTTCTTTAAAGGGGGTTCAAACCATAAATAAGGTTTTATAGAAAGAGTCTCCTCGGTTATTTGGTAACGTTAAGTTATCAAGTAGGGTTCACGTGCGTCGGAGTCGGGGGTGTGATAGAATGGTATTAGAGCTCTAGGTTCGAATAGCTATGAGCGGTGGGGATGATGATAATTGTGTATGATTTGTTTGATGACTATAGGCACCACTATACAGCATAACTTGTATGCTTGCATGGGTTTGTGACTGAATTGTCTTGCGTATGCTATGTGTTTATGTGTGCATAAAGGTTGAATCTTGGGAGTGATATGACTTTTCTTTGGGCGTCCAATTAACTATTCTGGGGTTCGAAATAGAAAAGCGTTTGGCCGACGTTCTTTTTATGAGAAATTTGGATTAGTTACCCGGATTGGCGTGTCATTCCTAACGGTTTTTCTCGGTATGTGTGTATGTGTTGCATTATGAATAAAATGTTTGTATGATTCATAGGTGCTAAAGGAGAGAGTAAGAATGTTCTTAGGAGGTAAAAGGTTAAATTAAATTATATAAGGGTTATAATCTCTATTTGGGAAGCGTGTTCCTAAGGCTAGAGAAAGGCCGTGGAGATGCGACCTTGTATTTAACGGTTGTTTAAGTTTGCGAGTTAAGAGTCGATTGTAGATATACTAGAATTTGTTACGATGTTAGTTATTATTGGTGATGATTAATTGTTGGTAGCATATTAGTGTTATGAGAATTTTGCTTTGGTGCTAGTACGGTGTAGAGTTCTTTGGTTGAGGATATTTGCTTTGATGACCTGTTGAAAGGTAGATGATTTGGTGGGGTTATATCATGATAATAACGCCTTTAGTTAAAAACTTTGGGGAACTTTTATATGGAGCCTTGTGTTTGGAAATAGAATGGGATGGAGATCGTATTAGTTATGACTTGTGGACCTTTTGAATACTTGGGTAACCTAAATTCTTTGCAAGTTAGAGAAGTATTTAATGGTTCAACACGAAAGTTGGGAGCACGGTTTCTCTTTTCAAGAATAAGTATTCCTTTTATGATTTCTACAAGATTGAAGAATTTGACGTCGCAACAAGATGCCCTTTTCACGAGTCGGACCCTTAATAAGGGATGACATATTCTATTTTTACCAGAGAAGCAATTGTTCATTCATTTAGAAGGTTGGCAGAACCTAAAACTTTTATTTAATAGGCATCGTTTGGGATATTGTTATTCTTATGTTGGCGCTATCAATAATGTATGCAGCAATTCAATTATTCAACTTGGGTATAAGGTTAAGCAAGAAGTTAGAAGTTCCTTCGCTGTTAGTGAACCAGTTGGTGTGTTGGCTGCAATTACCGTATCAACTCCAGCATGTAAGGATAATTCTGGTGTCTTCTTTAAGTGATTATTTAGAAGGATGAAAGAAATACTACGTTGTATAGTGAATTTAAGAATAGTCTTTCGGATCGTCGGGTGATATTATAGTTGAATGATTGTGATTGAGTCAGAAAATGTTGTTGAGAAATATTGCATATCTTGTTAGAAATCGGCAGTAGAGACGAGTTAGTTTAAAAGATTTTCGCTATTAAGTTTTGAGTTGAGCGTAGGGAAGTTTTGAATTTGATGTTCACCTACCAGGTCGTGTTCACTTCAAAAGGTGCATTGTTTCTAGACCTAAACGTAAGTATGCACGAGATTGGTGAGAAATGTTAAGGGACTATTGGTTTAGTCATGTGGCTTCCGGTTTTTAAGATCATAGGTTAATATGGAAAGACGATCAAGTGACGCTTTCGTTGTGAATTTTGGGGATGAAATTCCTAAGGGGGGAAAGTTGTGGAGACTCGGTCAGTTTTATTTTTTTAATTAATTTTAGTATTGTAATTAAATCCACGAAGACGATTAATAATACCTGGAATGTGGAGTTGATGTGTATTGAGACCCCGAAAATTAATTTGTGATTTTATCTTTGTAGGGTCCAAAAATTTAACAATATAAATTTAAACTTAATTAAAATTAAATTGAGGATAAATTGTGGAGTTAATTGTATAAAGAATTATAAATAAATAATTTGAATTAAATATAAGGGAATTCTAGAGAATTTTAGCAAAAAAAAAAAGAAAGCAGGACGTTGCATCTCAGCCGAAGCTGAGATGCTTCTGGAAAAAAAAAGAGAGAGAGATCGAGAGGGATCGAGAGTGCCACGCCCCAATCTCCGGGTAACGTGAAACACCCATAAACAACTAAACATACACCCAACCCGAGAATACACTCTCATTAATAAACATACATGCATTGTATATAATCACAAAACGACTTACATTACACGGTTCCAACATCGAAAAAAGATGCTACAGCATATAAGTTTAAAACTAGCAAAAAGGAAGGCTACAATGCTTCCACCTCTCTAGCAACTCTGGATCAACCAGCGTGACCGGTACCTGAAAAATATTTCAAATCCCACACTGTGACCTAAAGCTCAGCAGAAACTATACAAGAATGCGATATAAGCTAAACATGCTAGGAAAACGAGGTGCAGTTTTAGACTCTCTTTCAAGCCTTTAAAATACTTTTCACATGCAAGGGAAAGCGAGAATAACAACCATCTTTTGACTCACTCACAGGAGCCTCGAAAACAGTTTGAAAACGGTTTTTAGATCGCAATTCACACGACTCTTAAAATAATTTGAAATTGGTTTTATCCGTCCCATAATGCAGTTCATGCAATCTATGTATATTCTCAGATTTTCACCAATGGACCGTAGCCCCCGTTAATGCATCTTTATGGACTTTCACCGAAGGACCCTAGCTCAATCGAACGCCTCTTTACGGACTTTAACCGAAAGATTGTAACCCCAATGCAATCTTCTCAAACTGAAACCAAAGGACCGTAGCCCTTACGTAATCTTCTCGGACTGAAATCGAAGGACCGTAGCCCTAACGTAATCACCATCATCCAGAGCTGACATTCACAGAACCACATGTTCATTTATCCCATTCCATACACCTATGCATAACCTAACCAGGATTTAAATGCATAAAACTACGTACTATCACTACGTTTCACAAACCACGTCACATGCTACACACGCGACTCACACAACACTTGCAACTCATGCAACATGCACCACATGCATCCGTTTCTCATAACCCACACATACATGCCTATAAAACTTTGCGTTCTAAAGCATAAACCATGTTACACATAATGGCATCAAGCCATGTATAACTTCACAATTCGTACATAAATAACTAAAATTATAAATGCACATAATTAGTTATAATGCACATAGCCATATATAACTTCATACCATGACGCCACCCGCCAAACAACCCAACATCCACTCACATGGACAACCAACGACTCATAAACCTAAGCCTAACCTGAAGGTCAATGCTAAACCCCCAAAGCACGAGGTCACAAAACACCACCTTTTCTCCAAAGGTGCCACGAGCCCGAACACGCTCCATACCCAGCCACGACGCACACAACCGTGCCCCAACAACCCACATCTAGCCATGCACGTCACGCCCGAGGACAGCACCTAAACAAACACCCGAAGCCACGACACAACCAACCGAATCCCAAAAAGAATCCAATAGTATTTCAGTCGACTAATCCCATAATTAATCAACTGAATACCATAAGAAACCAATTGAAAACCAAGGACCCACCCACCAATAAACCATAACCCAGACCAACACACGTCCAACACGATCAACACAAACCCACACAGGCCTAACAAGGCCAAAAGAAAAAGGGTACAACACAACCAGCGAAGGTGTCAACACAAATAGTAAAGGTATCGACACAAACAGAAAATGTGTCAACACAAATAGAAAAGGTGTCGACACAAACAGAAAAGGTGTCAACACCAACCGCGGAGGTGTCAACACAAACAGAAAAGGTGTCGACACAAAAGAACCGAGAGTTTAGGGAACATATGCAGAGAGCAAAAGTGTTGACACCAGCAGAAAAGTGTCGACACCAGCAACAAAAAGTGTCGACACCAATAGAAAATGTGTTGACATAAAAGAAGAAATTCCAGATTTTTAAAACAGTGAATAGGGCAACGACGGAAAGCAAACCCTAGCTACAGAATAAGCTTCACAACCCCAAATTAAACCATCTAAACACCCCTTTAACAACCCACGGACATACACAAGCCCAAAACTACCACAAAATCTCGAGAGAGACACTCGAAACCCGATTCCATCCAACCAAAAACACCCTAAACAATTTTAAACCAAAACTCAACTTATAAACTGATTTTTCATGCATTTTTAAACAGTAAAAATACACATGATTACACGTAGCACCCTTATAAGACATGAGAGTCTAGGATCCTATCTCGATGAGTTAAAAACTTGACGTCTCGAACCACGTGTAAAAACGAACTTCGCAAGAATGAAATTCTGTCCGAATGAAAGTGCAGCCCACTACGAAGAGACTAAGGATCTGCTACTTCATCGCCAAAAACAAAGCCCGGGCCCTAAGAAAATCTGGAGAGAAGGCAGAGCTTTTGGTTTGGAAAAAGAAAACTTAGCCACCAAGTTATGAAAATATCTTTTTTCAAAATATCTATAGCTAGATATTTATAGGCCACAAAAATATTTTTTTTTTTGAAACCCGCATCACAGTGCCCAACGACCCCAGAAACGAACCCCACATGCATATCTAAATTCGATCATACATAAAAAAAACACATATAAACATGCTTTAACGAAAACGATTAACAACGCATCGAAACCTCGCAAAAATTAAAATGGGTCAGGGTCTCACAACTCTACTCCCCTTAAAGGAATTTTGTCTCTGAAGTTCAACTCAAAGTCAAAACAAAAAACTGTCGATCACAATTGACACAGGCATACGAGATGGTCAGCCAAACCATTCCTAGGATATAGTCAAACAAGGTTAGGCATCCTATATAATGGCCAACTATCTCAAAGACACGGGATCTACCACTTACCCCAACCTCACATCCTCACCAACCGCTGCCTCAACAACACATCACACCACCCACGAAAACCATCACCAACTCCCAAACATATGCAAAAAGGGAACAGGCCCAAAACCTACCTCTGCTCGCTGAAGGCATGTCTGCATCATTCGGCACAACTGGTGCCCTAGAAGAACTTGGAGCTACGAGAGCATATGCTCGGGGCAATGTCGCTCTGCCCTGCCCACCATAACTCGGCGCTGTCAGCTGTTGCACTGACTGAACGGAAGCACTTCCACCTGCCATTCGGGAAGTTTGAACTGTAGGATGCTACTGTCGGCCCTGCACAAATGAACTCTCTGGTGTGCCCACTGTACTCGGTGCACTCTCTCTCTGGGGACAGTTCCTGCGAATATGTCCATGCTGGCCACATCCGTAACAAATATGTTCCCTCCCCTGTGACTAACTCCATGAACCTTGGGACTGCCTCAGCTGCGGGCACTCTAACACACGATGCCCTGGCTGCCTACACTGATAACAAATTAACTCCCTCTGCTCTGGCCTCCTAGATGAGGCCAATGATGGTGTTGGTGCAGAGAACTGCTGTGGTAACCCAGATGGGTGGAAACTAGAATCGGAGGACCTCTGCCTCTTGCTGGAACGTCCGCCTGTCTGTGCTTCTGTCCCACCCTGTGATGTCCTGGCCTCCCTGGAAGCTCGAATCTCAGTCATGGTGTTCTCAACCCTTGCTGCTGCCTCTACTAGCTCTGTGAATACACGAAGTCCCAATGCAACCACACGCTCCCTGATCGCTGGCCTCAAGCCTCGCTCAAACCTCATCGATCGCAACTCGTCTATGCTCACCAACTCTGGTGCAAACCGGGATAAGCACGTAAACCTGGTCTCATACTGCATAACATCCATGGCCCCTAGGTGAGAGTATAGAACTCCTCCCTGTACAAATCCCTCTTCGAAGTCGGAAAGAATTTCTCTAGAAACACTCCTGTAAAAGCTGCCCAAGTGACCCCCACAGTGGTCCTGGCATATCTCCACTACTGGTGAGAATTACCTCTCAGCTGGAAGGCGGCAAAAGAAACCCGCAACTCATCCTCCACAATCTGCATTGTGTCCCGAATTCGAGTCACCAACTCCAACCACTCTATTGCCATAATAGGATCAGGATCTCCCGCAAAGGTAGGAAAATCCATGCGCCTGAACTACCGCATCGCTATTATAGCCCTTGCCTTAGGCACTCCCTTTCTCTCACTAACGATCTCACCTCTAACCAGCTGCTGGATAGAACCAACCAGCACACGCAACAACCCATTCGCATCCATCGGTCCTAGGGGAGCATTTGCATCCCCAGCATCAGGGATAGAAGCATCCCCTTAGCCAACACCATGGCCACGACCCCGACCACGGTCTCGCCCTCTCCTCGTAGACAACACGTCTATATGAAGAAGACAAAACATAAAATGCAGCACATCGCATGAGCATAAAAAAGCACATAAGCATGCTAACACATAGCCACATAGGTTCATGCTAAACAACCCAACATACCGAGGAGAACCAACAAGAAAGACGCGTCAATCCAAATAACCTACTCAGATTCCCTGCAAGAAATCACATTAGCTAAACACGTTTCTCACTTAGCTCCCAAGTTAGTTAATTCAGACGCCCAAAGGCAGGACTAATCAATCCCACGGTTCAACCCCCATGCTCAAATATACACATCATTCCCATGCTAAACATACTAACACGTTCATGTTATCAAAGCATCTAAACACATGCAATCAATCACACGCAATCAACCTTACACGCGAGGCACCTTCTTCCCACGGCTCTTAGGTATTCGAATCCAGAGCTCTAATACCAATCTGTCACACCCCAACCTCCGGGTCACATGAAACACCCATAAATAACTAAACATACACCCAACCCGAGAATACACTCTCATTAATAAATATACATGCATTGTATATAATTACCAAATAGCTTACATTACACGGTTCCAATACCAAAAAAAGATGCTACAGCATAAAAGTTTAAAACTAGCAAAAAGAAATACTACAACACTTCCACCTCTCCAGTAACTCCGAATCAACTAGCGTGATTGGTACCTAAAAAATATTTCAAATCTCACACCATGAGCTAAAGCTCAGTAGAAACTAGACAAGCATGCGATATAAGCTAAACATGCTAAGAAAATGAGGTGCGTTTTTATACTCTCTTTCATGCCTTTAAAATAATTTTTACATGCAAGGGAAAGCGAGGATAACAACCATCTTTTGACTCACTCACAGGAGCCTCGAAAATAGTTTTAAAATGGTTTTAGATCGCGATTCACACGACTCTTAAAATAATTTAAAATTGGTTTTATCCGTTCCATAATATAGTTCATGCAATCTATGTATATTCTCGAATTTTCACCGATGGACCGTAATGCATCTTTGCGGACTTTCACCGAATGACCGTAGCCCTATCGAATGCCTCTTTACGAACTTTAACCGAAGGGTCGTAACCCCAACGCAATCTTCTCGAACTGAAACCGAAGGACTGTAGCCCTAACGTAATCTTCTCGGACTGAAACCGAAGAACCGTAGCCCTAACATAATCACCATCAGCCAGAGCTGACATTCACAGAACCACATGTTCATTTATCCCATTCTATACACCTATACATTACCTAACCAGGATTTAAATGCATAAAATCATGTATTATCACTACGTTTCACAAACCAAGTCACATGCTACACACGCGGCTCACACAACACTTGCAACTCATGCAACATGCACCACATGCATCCGTTTCTCATAACCCACACATACATGCCTATAAAACTTTGCATTCTAAAGCATAAACCACGTTACACATAACGGCATCAAGCCATGTATAACTTCACAATTCGTACATAAATAACTAAAGTTATAAACGCACATAATCAGTTATAATGCACGTAGCCATATATAACTTCATATCATGACGCCACCTGCCAAACAACCCGACATTCACTCACATGGACAACCACCGACCCATAAAACCAAGCATAACCTGAAGGTCAATGCTAAACCCCTCAAACCACGAGGTCACAAAACACCACCTTTTCTCCAAAGGTGCCATGAGCCCGAACAGGCTCCATACCCAGCCACGACGCACACAACCATGCCCCATCAACCCATATCTAGCCTTACACGTCACCCCCAAGGACGGCACCTAAACAAACACCCGAAGCCACGACACAACCAACCGAACCCCAAAAAGAATTCAACAGTATTTCAGTCGACTAATCCCATAATTAATCAACTGAATACCATAGAATACCAATCAGAAACCAAGGTCCAACTCACCAACAGACCATAACCTAGACGAACACACGCCCAACACGGTCAACACGAACCCACACAGGCCTAACAAGGCCAAAAGAAGCCCCTAAACCCCCAATACGACCAAAGAAAAAGGGTTCAACACAACCAGCGAAAGTGTCGACACAAACATCAAAGGTGTCGACACAAATAGAAAAGGTGTCAACACAAACAGCGAAGGTGTCGACACAAACAGAAAAGGTGCCAACACCAACAGCGGGGTGTCAACACCAATAGCAAAGGTGTCGACACAAACAGCAGAGGTGTCGACACAAAAGAATCGAGAGTTTAGGGAACATATGCAAAGAGCAAAAGTGTCGACATTAGTAGAAAAGTGTCGACACCAATAGAAAATGTGTCGACATAAAAGATGAAATTTTAGATTTTTAAAACAGTGAATAGGGCAACGGCGGAAAGCAAACCCTAGCTATGGAATAAGCTACACAACCCCAAATTAAACCATCTAAACACCCCTTTAACAACTCACGGACATACCCAAAACTATCACAAACCTCGAGAGAAACACTCGAAACCCGATTCCATCCAACCAAAAACACCTAAAACGATTTTAAACCAAAACTCAACTTGTAAACCAATTTTTCATGTATTTTTAAACTGTAAAAACACATAGGATTACACGTAAAACCCTTGTAAGACATGAGAGTCTACGATCTAACCTTGGTGAGTTAAAAACTTGAGACCTCGAACCACGTGCAAAAATAAATTTTGCCATAATAAAATTCTGTTAGGATGAAAGTGTAGCCCACCATGAAGAGAGTAAGGATCTGCTACTCAATCGCCAAAAACAAAGCCCGAGCCTAAAGAAAATGTAGAGAAAAGGAAGAGCTTTTGATTTGAAAAAAGGAAACTTAGCCACCAAGTTATGAAAATATCTTTTTTCAAAATATCTTTTTTTTAAAACCCACATCACAGCGCCCAACGACCCTGGGAACCAACCCCACATGCATATCTAAACCCGATCATGCATAAAAAAAATACATATAAACATGCTATAACGAAAATGATTAACAACGCGTCAAAACCTCACAAAAATTAAAGCGGGTCAGGGTCTCAGAGAGAGAGAGAGAGAGAGGGAGAGAAAGAGAGATGTGTATAAGTGAGACATGAAGGTCCCCCCTTTCCCCAGATGTCTTCTTCCTTTCTCCGTCAGGTGACCATGGAATAGGGTTAAGAGGAGAAGCAGATAGCGCGATGCAGTCGCCGCGGTTACCAGAGGGCGCGACGCAGTTGCCATGGTTACTCTCGCCATCGGCCACCAGTTGTGCCACCTTCAGCCTTTGTTTATTACGGCAACGAAGACTCGAGTTCCATGCTTTCAACTTCTACCACTTTGGACATTGAAGATCTATCGTCCAAGATTCTTCTACTACAGTTCTTAATTTGAGCCTCTCGGACACGAGTACCATGTCTAAAGTATCAAAAAGTTGAGTCCAAGAAGGGGTCAAAACCTAGGGTTCCAAGTTTTTTGGTAAAAACCACAATTTTTGGGTCTGTGAGGCCCCAAACCCCTAAGTCGCACCTCCCCTGTTCTTCGTTGGTTCCCCATCTTCTCCTTTTGTGCCATTTCGGTATCACCATTGGTGGTGGGCTCGAGGCTTTACAAACAAAATTATTTTCAGCAATTGGTGGATTTAGACCTCAATTTGGAAGCTATCAAAGAAGAATCAAGATGCAATTAACAACTTTGAAGCTTCATGAAGCCTCGACCCCAACTGGCCGTAACCTTGGGTTTTTAATATTTTAGCAAAATCTTGAAATTGGGTACTCCAAAAGGTGGGATTCTGACTAATCCTGGTGTTTTGATCTAATTTGTGTTGATTTTAAATTCATATACCATCAAAATCCTAAAGATTTAGAAAGTTTAATTAAGCCCTAGTTAGTTTTGGTATAATTGGTTTGTCTACACGGAAGCTATGTCAAAAGGATGAATAAGCTGGAAAAGGTGGAGAAATGAATAAGTCACCCTAGATATAAATTTTGTGAAGAGAGAGATGAATTTGTGATCTCGTGTTAAAGTTGGAGAGAATCAGAACATAAACCTAGTTGGGTTATTAGAGGTTTAAATCTCATGAAGGTTAAGTTAATTGAATAAGTTCAATCCTAATTGGTGAAATGTAGAATGCTTGAGTTGCCGTCTAATTTCTTCAGTTTTATTTGTAAATTGAGTATGTGAAGTTGAGGAATAAAAAATAGTGTTTTGGTCATGAATTTCATGGAATGAGAGTTTAGGAATCCTAAGAATTGGTGTTTTATAATTAAATT
>JAOTRH010201420.1:0-11225 GCA_034768845.1 Heliamphora exappendiculata | reverse complement strand
ATAAAATGACAAAAAAATAAATTAATAAATTAAATTTTATGTTTTTAATTTACTTATTTTTGTATTTAGTAAATTTTTTATTTTTTAATTATAAATTTTTAAATAATATTTTATAATTAAAAAATAAAAAAATAAAGAAAAATAGTGAAAACACTGTTGAAACAGTGTTTTTCGTTAACGAAAAATTAATTTGGACCTAAGTGTTACAATTTTCAAAAAGTAGGGAAGTAAAGTGATATTTCAAAGAATATAGGGGGTGACAGTAATATAACCCTTAAATAGAAAGGGTGTAAGTGTAATATACCTTAAAAATAATTATAAATTATAAATTATAAAATATAAATTATAAACTATAAACTATAAATTATAAAAATTAATAAATTTATAATAATAATAAACTAATTTATAAACTTAATAATAATATTAATATGTTATAAACTTATAAAAATATTAAAAAAATAAAACTAATAAATTTATATTGTTATAAATAATAAATTAACTTATTAATTTATTATAAAGTTTGATTAATAAATTAATAATAAACTAATATAACAACAACTAATAACTAAGAAAATTTTAAACTTATATTATACAGATTATAATAATAATTTTAAAAAATTTAAAAAAAACTAAAAATCCAAAAAAGCCTAATTCGTCAACCCAAAAACCCAACCCGAGCCCTATACCCTTGGATTGAGCCTACTCCTTAAAAAAAATTCAGCCCAATTTTTTGTGAGAACCTGGCTTCGGACTGGGTTAAGCCCGCCCGAGGCAGGACCAAGTCGGTCCCAAATTACACCCTTGCTAATTCTATATTTTGAACTCAAGCATATATAATTTGTAATTTATAACTTAAAAGATATGATTATAATTTTAAATAAAATTTATAAATATTCATTAAAGTAATAAAGTTATGGTTTAAAACAATAGAATTTGACTTTATTAAGTTATAATAAAAAAAATTAAAAATTAAAAATAAAAATTATAAGCACATTTGGTTTTATTTTAATTTTTTTTTTACTAAATTATATATAAACTAAAGCTATAAGTTAAGCATTAAAGAAAAACACCCCTTATATACCGAGTTTTTCTTTCTTATTTAATGATGCCAAATCTATTATATTCAAATGCTTTATAGTTTCAAACAAAGCCGGCACTTGTGTGTAATTCACAAAGCGATTGCTTTGGGTCCTCAATTTTTATCGAAAGAATAGAAATTTCAAATTCTTAATACCTTTTATTAGGTCTTGTATAAAATTATAAGTAAAAACATTATTAGAATTAAAGAGCCCAAAACTAAATTCAAAGACCTAAAAATAGTATTTTATATGTTAAAAAGTATTCAAGCTTTAACTTTAGCCCCCATGATGGTTGTTTTGATCTTTTTTAATATCTTTTATACATGAATCGTATATAAGATATTGATAAATATAAATATTACAATTGCTTAAAAAAAAGAATTTTTCAAAGTTATGGTTAAATTTATATGCATGTCACAAAAATAACTGAATTAATTAGTAATGTTGTTTTGTTGAAAAAAAAATGATAGATCAACTTCACTCTGTAACGTTAATTAATAATTTTATGGCCAAAAATACCATAAGGGTATAGTATTTAAGTGATAATTTATTACTATTAATTTAATTTTTTTATTTGCTTTTGATATTATAATTTTTGATTTTATTTCGTGTTATTTTAGTTGTAAATTGAATATTGGAGAAATATGAAATAACAAGATAATTTATATTTTTTTAATTTCTTGAAATAATTTTTTTGTTGAAATTTGTGAGTATGAAAATTTATATGACCCATTTTTAAATGTATGTTTTGAGCCCCATATTAGTCAGGACAGCCCTGGTTTCAAATTTAAATTGACTTTTACTTGTAACTAAAAATTTAAGAAAACTTGTTAAGTAATAGTTGTTTGACAAATATTTTATACCGAGTCATGTGTTTGCCAATTTAACTATATATTGGTCCCATTTTGGTAATAGCTTACTGGTTTATTTAGTTTATAAACAACTAAATAAATCACGTCGTTTAGTTTGCCTAATAAATCAAAAACAAGCAAATAATGAATTAATAAGCCAGATACGTAGCAAATTTTTAGCTAAAAAAGTGACTTATTTAAGAAAATAAGTCAAAAATAAATTAAAAAAACTAAAAATAAACAAATAAGTAAAAATAAGTTAAATAAGAAAATAAATCAATTAGTAGCCAAATAAAATTGCTTATTAACTTATTTGTTAATAAACAAATAAACAAATAAACTTCAATTTTTGTCCTACACCTTAACATATTTTGTTAATATAACAATGGCCTTGGATACCGAACGTAAATTTGATGGGTTACTAAGGCCCATTTATCCAATTTGGTGTCCAAACTACTGCTACCAATTGGGCCTTAGAGGGGCCCAACCTTCGGATAAGCCCAACTTAGGAGACTCTTTCAAGCGGGAAGACCTTGGCCTGTACGAATTGAACTCCCTATATTATTATCCAGCCCAAACAAAGCAATAACTGTTCTGAAAATATCAATCAAACGAGCTCAGTTTCTCTACTTCCAACAAGTTTTGGATTCCCATGAGAGGGTGATTAGTGGTAATCAACACTAATTAGTAATTTTATTATTCTCATTTTAGGTGAAACAAATTCTTGGGTAGAATTTATTCATTAAAAATAAACTTGTGAAAGGGTGAATGCACAAATTAAAGTCCTATACACATTTAAATAATTTTTTATTTTATCGATGTACGACATGAATGTAACATAATATTATGCTTTGCGGTCAAAGTTCTTGTACCTTACTTAATCCACACCAACTTAATGATAGTGTTTTCTCTTTTAGCCATTACATTTATTTATTAGTATTCAACAACTTAAAACTGTATACATTCACAATATTGAGTTATTAATCTACAGTACTATATTCGTGATCCTTATAGTGTGAGTACAATTTATATATATATAATTTGATAGTATTAATTTCTTTTAGAAAAATAAAAATAATTTTTTTTATTAAAAAAAAGTAATGCTTCTGTTGGTGGTTATGCTGAGATTATGAAGTTATGTAAAATTAATTTACATTTACATATGTATCCTTTTATTAAAAGATAGAGATATTTTAAGTCATGTTTACCATCACTAGTAGTACAGATAGGTCATTAATCAACAATTCATCGGATTTGATATTCTAATTGATCAAGTCCAATTTCATGCTTAACATGATAATTTTGTTAATCATGATATTAAGGTTTCGTTCATTTCCCAAGAAAGAAAAAAATAATTACTTTTTTTTTGTATATATGTTTAGTTGATGCAGAAAATTATGAATTTTAGAAAATACTTTTTTTGCGAGAGACAATTTCTCATAAAACAAATCTTGTAAAAAGTATAAAGTTCTATTCAGTTATCAGAAAAATTGAAAGAAAAGAAAAGAAAAAGAACATATAAAATAATTAAACTGTTTAGTTTGCAAGCAAGTTGATAAAAAATTTAGTTTTTAATTTTTTCGCAATGCATAATCTTATACTTTTTACAAGTTTTGTTTTATGAAAAAATGTATTCTGTAAGAAAAATCTAATCCCGAGACTCATATTTTTCTACATCAGTTGAACACACATGCTGGAAAATAAAACGGTTATTTTTTTTCTTTTTTTTTATTTTCCCGTTAAATCAATGAAGCCTAAGATTATACATTGCGAAAAAGTTAAAAACTCAATTTTTTATCAACTTTTTGCGAACTAAACAAGCAATGAAAATTAATTCTTTTATACTATCTTTTTTCTTCTTTTTTTTCACTTTACTTTTTTAGTAAAATAATTTTTCTTATAATTTTTTTAACAATTGAACGAAGCCTAAAAGATACATATCTTTTAAGTATAATTTACCCTTTCAAACTGACTTGCAAAGAGGGGATAAAAAACTATGCACCTGAATAACTGTAAATGTGAGTCATAATCATAATATTGTGAAAAACATCACCATGGTTATTTTAACTTTAATTTTTGATTATTTTAGTTTTAGTTATTTTAACTTTGACATTGATTACGATAATATATTCTCTCTCTCTCTCTCTCTCTCTCTCTCTTTACAAGTTCTAGCAAATGAGTAATGTTATAGGCACACTGATTACTAATAATAATTTTTTTTGAATGAAACCAAAATTGTCTTTCTCTACAAGTTTGATAATAATATTTTAGATACATTAAAGAACTGTATAATGATCACAGTTATTAACATCCAAGACCAAGTGAAATAGTAGACAGCCAACCAAGCTACAAAATTCGTGAGAGATTTATTTGCACGACTCGAACTCATAACTGCTTAAAAGTCAAATCCGGTGAAATTGACCCACTAATCACTCCTCATGTGGTAATAAATTTGGTTGGTTGGTTGGTTGTTTAATGAGAAAGTGGTTATGGAGAAGTGCTGCCGTTGTACTACAAATGTTAATGGATTTGCTAGATAATTGGATTAACTACTCTCCTGTCCCTTTTAATATCCTTTATTTCGTGTCTCGTTTTATTGAAACTGGACCAATATGCATGTCAATTAATTAATTAATTAATTAATTAACTAATTTCATGAGACTATGAATAGGATCATTAATAACAATCAAAGAGAGAAGGGAAGTGTTCATATTAAACTTTTTCGTACAATTTGCATTGTAAATTCAACAATAAAAAATCCTTTATTATATATTTTTTATAAAATTATTTTTCTCAAACTAATCAAGCCTTGTTAAATTACTTGTAAGATATAATTTATCTTCTATATATATATATATATATATAAATGATATCTTTATAGAAAGGTTCAAATTCTAAGTCAGAAGTACTATTAAGTAATAACTTACTTAATTGTAATCTTAATTCTTCGTCTCGAAGCTTATTCAACTTTTATTTCGTTGAACATCTATTAGCATAGTGGTCAATTTTGCTACATTTGTAACAACGAGCATTAGATTTAGATTTTCTCTTTTCTGATGATTGTTTCGGATATTTTTTTCGAGAAGAAGATTTTATATATATATATATATATATATATATATATCGTGCAAGGGGTTTTAATCCTTTTAGGGCTCGTATTCTAAAATTTAATGGTGCAAGGAGTTTTAATCCTTTTAGGGCTCGTATTCTAAAACTTAATGGTACTTCGTATAATTATTAGGACTATATACAAACTTAGAATTTGACTTTTTATTACCAAAATTCAATTCGTAAACATACATAATTTTTTACTATGAACCCATAAATTGTGTTTACTTTTGGATTTACCTCTTGATTTTTTTTTCTGGTGAAAAAAAATAGGACCGACCATCAAGGTTCTTCCTCAATCTGTACAAGATGTTTATCCCTTATGAATAAAACATCATCCTCATTTTTCCTTAACCAAAGCTGCTACTGTATTTGGAAAATTCAATTGTAAATTGGATCCAATTGGCAAACATCTCTCTCACTTCTTTTTCGAATTTTAACTTACTTGAATTTAGAGATAGAGTCTCAAGTGTGATTTAGATCATTTAGACTGTCCTACCATTCAAAAAACTTTTTTTTTAAATGGTGAAATAGTTTTGATACTGTTAAAATCCTATCAAAAATTCAAACTATTATATCTGCACAAGATGCTACATAGACCCTGGCCCAACAAGCATCATTTTCTACCCCTTCAGTGAACATAGACTCTTTAGCTCTGTTAATTCTGATATATATATATATATTCACTATTTGATGGTATAATTTGTCTCTATGTTCCTATTCATATTGTATTATATTTAATCATTTGTATAATGATATAATATATTTATCTTCTATAATACTATCATTAATCTATGCTCCATAAAAGCAATCCTACCGTCGAACTTGTTCTTGGTATCTTCAAATTAAAAGCATTTGCCATTTCGTTATCCAAATAATGTTCAACCATGATTGATATCTAATTTATATATGGTAAATGCTCAACCATGGTTGATATTATATATGTAGTAAATGTCAAAGAAAACTCATAACACCTTCTTTTATTTTATCAAGAAGCTCGTAAACTTTAAATAATAGGTAAAAAAAAATATATAAATATTTGTATAGAATGTATTAATATTTGTAAAAATAATAAGTCATACGTAGCTATTATCCAAAGATAGATGCTTTTTTAGTTGATTAATAGTTTGTATCGGTCAAGTTAAGCAAATTTTTATTTTAAATTGGGTTAATTTCGATGATTCGAGCTGTTTATTTTATTATTTTGAATAAATTATTTTTTATGTAAAAAATAAAAAATAAAGTTCAAACATAACAAAATGAACAGTTTGAATTATTAAAATAAATTTATTTGAAATTCAAAATTAACTCAAATTAATGGAGTTCAATGCTACTGAACTAGAGAGATTAACCCTTATCTAAAATTCAGTATATGCTCACTCATTAGCTGGACCCATAATAATAATAATAATAATATAATACTTTCCGAAAAGTCAAAATTTAGGTCACCAAACTCGAATCTTGTTTTCGGTGAGAAAAAATAAAATAGTCAAAAGATGTCTACTAAGTTCCATTTCGAAATTCAAAGCCAGAAAGCGAAAAGAAGAAAAGTGAGAGTTCTCTGATACGAAGCAAGTCCAACCACTATAGCTCTCTCTGTCTCACACAGTCCCTGTGTAGGTCAAAGGGTGGTGGAAGTAAATGACAAATTCAAAACAATCTTACATTTTGACCGTGATCAAAAAATATTAGTTTAATTATTTTTAAAAAAATTATATTTATTATTTATTTATTTGTACATAAATGTAATCTAAGTACAAAACTACAAATATCGTAATAATTTTATTTTGTGTATAGATAACGAACACAACGAATTATATACAATAAATAAATTCAATCATAAAAATATATTAGTCTATTAAAAAAACAACAGAGTCGTGAAAGTAAACGGCCAAATGCAAAGTTGGACAAAGAAGTCAATGTTTGGATAAATTAAGGAAGATTTCAAATTCTACTTTTCCTTCTTTAAGATACTTTGGGCATGAAATGTATTAATAAGTTTCCTTGATCCAAATTAGTCTTTCCTAATTCAGCCAATATTCTTCTATCTCCTAGCATTTCATCTTCCCCTGTTGTCATTTTTGCCCCTGCCTTCACTCTAAAGCAATGGAATTTTTTAAAAACATTATCGTGACAGTAAAATCACAACTCAACTTCATAGTATTGAGTGAAAAATACAATTATGCAAAAGTATCTTCTCTTTGCAACATTAAAATAGCATGAGCCATTAAATTTGTTTGCTTGTATAGTCGGCCTTATTAAGTAGGAATGACAATAAAATGAGACAAAATAAGTTGGAGCATATTTCAGTAAGTGGGAATGGAGAGGAAAAAAAATTTGTTAAAATAGCAGGGTGAGGGGGAGAAAATATATTGGGCAAAAACTTTAAAAAGATAATAAGAATAAAAATTATAAATGATGTGATAAATAAATAATAATAATTAATGAATTATTAAAACTAAGTACGTTGGTGTGTATCTTATATTCTGTGTGACTTATATAATTAAGTTTTTCTTCACATATCTTTGGGTTGGATTAAAATTGTAAATTCATAAAATAGAAAGAAAAAAAAACAATACGTGTATAGTTTTATAATTATATAAGGGCTACAATATTTTGAGTTTGTTTATATATAAGAATTTTATAATTCTAGAAGGTTTGTGCAGAGTTAGATTAAAGAGTAGAGATATATGGATAAGAAAAAAAAATACTGTAAGCACAAGAGTAACCCTTGAACGAAGAAATGTGGTTTGATTAAAAGCTCGGAATATGAGTATTGAGTTTTGAATTATTTTGTACGGTTATAGTATATTACCTCTCTCACCCATAGACGTAAGCACGTTGGGTCAAACTATATAAATTTTTGTATGATTTTTTCTTTGATGTGTGCATAATTATTTTTTTCGTTTGCATTCAAGGATCAGTGATTAAATCAATAATATAAAAAGTAAAAAATAAAAATAAAAAACAAAAGATAAATATAATATTTTTATACTTTAGCCTATTATATTTTAAAAAAAATAAACTTTATGTAGGTATTTATAAATATAAAAATATTTATTTTATGTATTTAAATCGACACGTGATAAAATGGAAAAGAAGAAGCAAATATTACTCCTGCCCCATTTGATATAAAGGATATAAAAAAAAATTGCATATAACGACATGGAAACATATTGAGGCAGCGAATCGCCATCCCTATTATTAAGCCATTCATTTTGAGAATAACATTTATACTATATATTATAACAAAATGTTATTAGTTTTTTGAAATTTAAGCTCTTAATTTAATTTTTTTTAAATTTTAAATTTATTAAATATAAAAATATAAATACCAACAAATTATTGGTCACTACATTAATTACTAATTAATTCTCTAATTAATATGGTAATATCATTTAAATATTTAATTTATGACTTTAATTAGGATTATATATAAAAATAATAATCAAGTTTAAATTATAAAATTCTAAGCACATTTGTTCGCTACTATTTTATAAATTTTATGACTTTAAATAGAATTAAATAGAATCATATGTAAATTATAAAAAGTCTAAATATATTCATTTTTACTATTTTATAAAATCAAATTTAAACATTAACTATCAAATACTATTAAATTATGATAATTTTAAATATATTTATAATTTATGAATCGTCTTATATTTAAATTTCTTTATTCATGATTATATTCACCTATTTAATCTTTATTTAGATAAATTAATATATTTAATTATCAAAATTTTAATTTTCTTAATATTTTATCATAGAACTTTTATGATTAGTGAAAATTTATTTATTTTGTGACTTTGTTTTCTTTATTTTACTTTTTAATTTTATCACAATATATATCATAGGTTTATTTTTTTTAGTGATATTAACCAATTTAATATTAAAATGATGTGGAGTTTTTATGTTTGATTGAAATTAGTTAGTGAGAATATCTTATTTAGGATTAAATTATGTGAATTACAGATGTATTAACCATTACAAGAATTAATTTAATAATATAAAAGACTATAAATGAATCCATGTAATATAGTTAATCATACAAATAGTTAAAAAATTAAAGTCATTTTTTTAAGTTTAGTTGTAAAAATTAGGGTTCTTTTTATCTAAGTCCTATTTTTATATGTTACTTATATTTAAATCCCATTATAAATTCTCATTTAAGAACAGGAAATGTAATTTTTCAAATTATCCCTATTTATCACTGCATCTTTCTCCTCTGATAGCCTCGCACCCCATATCTCACTCTCTCTCTCCCTCTGATAGCCTCACAACTACCAGACCCACTGCGCTCGCCCCCCTCACCATCAGATCCGTCGCCGGCGACGGCAACAGCAATGTCGACGGCAAGAACGACAACTCGTTCCAGCGCCTGGATGTGAACGGCGATGGCCTCACACCCATAAATTCTAAGAGCAACCAGATCTGGTGTACGACTGTCTCGACGTTGGAATGCAGAGCCCCGGCGGCAACGACGAGTGCGAGCGGCGACGACGACGGTGAGTGCGAGAGGAGACGACAACAGCTAGCGCGACGGCGGCAGCGCTAATGTTTCTGTTTGGTTATCCACTGTTGACTCACCGAAGACAAAGCCACCACCGTCGCTATGGTCACCTCGCCATTGCCGCTGTAAATTTTCTCATTTTGAATCAGATCTGGTTGCGTCGACACCAGCTTCCTACATCAGTGGTGAATATTCTCATATTGTTCGCAGTGTGAATATTCTCATCTTGAACCTCTGTGAGACGGCGGTGGAAACGAGAGAAAGAGAGACGGAGAGAGGGACGGAGAGCGCCGGATGTGAGACGGCGGTGACCGATGACAGCGTCGGTGGGGTCACCGAAGGTGGTGGCGCAATAGGACTCTCAAATCTGGTTGCCGTTGAGCGAACCTCTAGTGGAAACGAGAGAGAGAGAGAGACGGAGAGAGGGACGGAACCAGATCTGGTTCAAAAGGTCCATATTTGGGACGGCGACAGTGCCGGTGGAGGTCGCCGGAGTTGATGGGGCTGGATGGCGACGGTTGGTCGGTCGGCTGTGGCGGATGACATATGAAAATATTACCATTTTCTTGTTGGATGACCAATATCCCTATATTTAATGAATAAAATATTATCACTATGGAATCAATATTTCTATATTTAAAGAATAAAATATTATCACTATGAAAACTAGTTATGCATCATGAAAATTATCATTAAGGATATAATAGACCTAAATAAATCTTAAATTTTGAAATAGGACTTAAGAGAAATGTGAACTTATGAATGTGATCTAACTAAAAAATATTTCTAAAAGTAGAACCTAAAATCAATTAACTCTAAAAATTATTAAGATATGTAAAATTATACTTTTTATGAATTTTATGACATAATAATCATGTTATTAGTTTATATACATTAAGATTTTTTGAAATAAATTTAGAATATCCAACTTGAATCGCGTACAAATATTGTATTATGTTCACCCAAAAGAACAAGATGTGAAATTAATATAAAACTAAATCTTTTTTTGATTTTATAATCGATGTTGTTACATACAAATTATATAAATTTTTAAGTTTTCTTTTATCAAAATAAAAGTAAAAATAACTTTAATTCAATATTTTATTTACATGTATAAATTAAACTTACATTTTAATAACTCAATCAAAAATTTAAAATTTACTATATTATTAAAATATATTTATTTTATTCATTGCATAGCACATATTAAAGTGCTAGTATAAAATATACATGTTTTCGGTAGATGTTACATGTTAAGGAAGTTATTTTTATATCTCATCTAATTAATAAATTAAAGTGAGCTAATATTACCAAGTACGTTTTCTGTTATTTAATTAAATAAAAGTATTATACAAGGAGTGGCACATTATATTTTTAAAATTACTCAGTAATTATTTATTTTTAGCAAAAACAAATATTAAGTACAATTGTAACATGTACAATTTAAATACAGTTAGGGCTAGTTTGATAATTCGGATTGAATTGGATTAAATTATTAGTGATGGGAGATTGGTAATAAAGTGACATTAGTAGTGATGTGAGATTAATTTTTTTGTATTTAAATTGAGTGGGATTAAATAACAGATTAGATAATAATTTACCATTATATTAAGTTAATTTATTTTAAAATTAACTTAAATAAATTAATAAATTAAATTTTATGTTATTTATTTT
>JAOTRH010201409.1:0-11226 GCA_034768845.1 Heliamphora exappendiculata | reverse complement strand
GCATTCAAGACAGATCCGTTGCTAAGCACGCATCGGAATTCTTCTTCTTCTTCTTTTTCTTCTCTTTTTTTTCTTCTTCTTCAGGAGTAAGATTTTTAATAAGAGTGATTTTGTTTATAAAATTAATAAGTATTAAATTAGATAATCTTAAACTTTAAACTTTTAATATAATGAACCTAAAATTTTTTTTAACAAAATAAATAGACAAAATGCACTACAAAAACTAAAAATTAAACTTATAAGTAATTATTACAACAAATAACTCCCTATTTGTCTGACAAAAAGCCCGGAAGGCCGGGCTGAAATCCAATTTAGTTATAATTGCCCAGCCCACAGTCATATTTGATTGTGTCCAACTCAGAGCCCGCAAGGCCAAAATGTCCACCAGTCAGAAATAATAGTCCGGCTACATGAAATAATTTTTGTATATTTATAAATAAATTTCTATTTTTTTTAAAAAAATAATATATTAAAATATTAAAATATTATATTTATATCAATGTTCATCTCAATTTCTTATGTTTATATTTTTAGTTCTAATAATTTATCAACTATTATTTTTTATTTATGATATTTTTTGTCATTTTTATTAGTATTATTTTTTAAGTTTACAAATTAATCTGGATATATTTTTGCCTGCGCCCTGCTATTGTTATTTTTTTGGTTTTTTTTTTCTTTCTTACTCTTATCCTGATCAAATAAATTATAATAATGAGACACCACATTTTTGCTTGTCCGACCCATTATCAATTCTACTCGAGTTGTAATAGAACAAAATAGCTTATTAGCAGTTGGACTAAAGCTCTGATTGGCAACCTCATATTTTTGATTTATTGGATAAAAACGTCAAAAAATTAAGATTTTTCATTTGGTTAAAAAATTAAAAAATTAAAAAATTAAATCAAATCAAAAATTTTCAGAATATTATATTCAAACTCTTATCGTTTTTAAAATATAATACCCCTTATTTATAACTTATTTACTACTACTACTACTACCAATTACATATTATTATTAATATTAAATATATAGACGAGTAAAATTGTTTACTTTAAACAAAAAATAAAAATATTTTTGTAGTTGTTTTTTTTGAAATGTGCGAATTTTTGTGTTGCTACGAATCTCTATAGTCTCTCGAATTGTCATAGATTTTTATTCTGTTTTGTTGGTTAAGGTGTAGTTTCTGTTTTTCATTGTAAAATTATTTCTTTGGTATAATATTTACAAAGTTACATTTATCTAAATAATTAATTTTAAAAAAGCAAATTTAAAAATTAAGTTATCAAATAACCTACTTTAAGATTCCGTTTGTTTCGGCGTAAAATATTTTACCGTAGAAAATATTTTACATGTAAAATGATTTTGTAAAAATAATTTTTTTTACTTGTACTTTTTTAGTATTTGGTTAACACTTGAAAAGCATTTTCAATAAAAAAAATTTAGTGAAAGAATTGGGTGAATGTGTGCAGAAGCTTAATTCCAAAATTAACTTACGAGTTAATTTTTTGTAAGTTAAATTTGGTCCAATAAGATAAAATATATTACTAAAAACAAATATTTTTCGTAGGTATTATCAACTAAATAATGAAAGATAAGTAAAATATTTTACCCAAAAATATGTTACGTCAAAACAAACGGAGTCTAAATTTAATTTAGCTTTTTAGCTAAAAATACAAAACATAAATACAAAAAATCAACATTTAAATTAGTTGACAATCGGATCATTAAAATTACTTTATTGATATTTTGTAAAACGATAAAAAATAATAACATAACTATGTATAGTTTAATTAACTAAAGGTATTGTCAGTTGGGCCAAGATATAAATGTAGTCGACCCAATTAATCAATTAATTGTGATAAGAACTTTGTAGACTTATTGCGTGTTTGGTTTAGCTTTCTTTGGTAGGTTTTTAAATTTTTTATTTTTTTTTGTAAAAAATTTAATGTAAAAAATGTGAAAAAAATTAATTAATTATAATAAAAGACCAAATAAATATATTTTATAAAAGATTTTTAAACAATTGACTTATCAACATGAATATTTACAATATTTGAAAAATATAAGGTCGGGCTACGTCACACTTCACAGTTATGTAACAAGTGACTTTATATTGGAGGCCTCGTTTGGGATGCTTGAAATGCCAAGCTTTTTGCTTTTTTATTTTTTTAAAGAGAAAGTAAATAATAACAGAATTGTTTGGTATAGTGTATTTTTAATTTTTTTATTTTTTGGAATGTTTTTAAATGTGTAGCTTTCTCCCTCTCTTTTTTGCTTTAAGCTTATATTGGAATGCCTTTTTTATTTATTTTTTGGTTGAATGTATTGTTTTTATTTTTTACAATCACATTTAAGTTTCTTTGACATATAAATAAACAATTTTCTTATTTAAAAATAATAGGAAAAGATCAACTATTTTTTTCATTATACAAAACAGTGCTGCTTAAAAGTAATTTTATTAAAAAATATAAGAAAATAAAAAAAAGCCAAACAAGAGCAATGAATCAAGTGCAAACCCGAACCATAATAATAATGAATTTATTTTATTTAGTAAATAAATTTATTCACCTAAGGCTAAAATTTATTTTTTATTAATTTAAATTGTAAATTTTATTGCCTAATTAATATATAGTTAGGTCTCACTATTATCAATGATAATTAAAGAGCGGGTATTATTCACACCATATGGAGTGCTTGGCATTACTTTTCAGGTTAATTTTTAGGTTTTCATTACTAATTTTAATAATAAATTATAATATTTTTAAATACTTATAATTTCTGCTTTAAGTTTTATCAAATTTTTTTTCTATTTTAATTACAAATTAATATTTTTATCAAATATTTACAATTTTTACTTTAAATTACAATTTATAAACTATTATTTTCATTAATATCAAACACCCACATTATTTAGTTTGCTCTCAATAAATGTTGCATGACCCAGTTTAATTGAAAGTTCAAAGAGTTAGTTATCAATCGGTGTCATACAAAGATGAGTTAAATTTTGTTCATCCATTTAATCAGACTTTATCTTTATTTTTTAGAGACTAATCAAACTTTCCATTATTTTATTTCTACTTCAAATTTTACAATCTACTAAACAATTAATTTTAAAAAAGTAAACTTAAAAATTAAGTTACCAAATAATTTACTTTAAATTCAATTTAGCTTTTTACCTAAAAATACAAAAAATGAACACAAAAAATTAACTTTTAAACTAGTTGATAATTGAATCCTTAATATTGGTTTATTGACATTTTGTAAAACGATAAAAATAAGGAAAGGAATGAGTCAGTTGGGCCAAGATATAAATGTAGTCCACCCAATTAATCAATTAATTGTGATAAGAACTTTGTAGACTTAGTGTGGGTTTGGTTTATCTTTTTTTTTTTAATTTTTTTGGTAGGTTTTTTAATTTTTTGATTTTTTGTAAAAAATTAATGTAAAAAATTTAATTAATTATAATGAAAGACCAAATAAATATATATTTTTTTAAAAATTTTAAACAAAAAGCATTGAAGAAAAGATAAGCCAACCGTTGTTGACTAATTAAAAATTAATGTATTAGACTCAGTTGATTGTTACAACATTGTTGACTTATTAACATGAATATTTACAATTTTTGAAAAATATAAGGTCTTACGTCACACTTCACAGTTCTGTCACAAGCGACTTTATATTGGAGGCCTCGTTTGGGATGCTTGAAATGCTAAGTTTTTTGCTTTTTTATTTTTTTTTAAGAGAAAGGAAAAAATAACAGAATTGTTTGGTATAATGTATTTTTTATTTTTTTATTTTTTGAAAATTTTAAAATATTTTTTAAATCTTATTATAATTTTATTTAAGTTTTTTATTTTTTTATTTTTTATTTTTTATTTTTTATTTTTTTACTTTTTCAAACCCTCTCAATAAGAAGAATTGAAAATGTATAAAATTTTTATAAAACGATGAAAAAAGTTTATTAAAGATAAAAATAAACAATATATGATTTATTTACATTTTTATTTTTTATTTTTTTTAAACTTTTTAATATTTTGATAAAAAAAGATTTATTTTTGCGGCTAGTCTTGATATAATAATTTGGTCAAACTATGGAAAAAATTACTATATATAAAAAAAAACAATTATCTCAAACCTGGCTATTGTGATTTATTAAAATTTTAAATTTAAATAATTATTATTTTTGTAATTATTTTTATTTTTATTTGTTACAAGTTAAACTAAGTTATTAGTAGCATACTTATGATACTGATAGTTAGAAAATGATGATTATATTAGTACTATTCCATGACATAAAGAGACACGTAGATAAATATTATTTCATTACAAATCTAATAGTAAAACTTAATTATATAATTTTTTTAAGACTATAATTTAAAAAATATAACAAAGTCAGTTAAAAATGTTAATTAAAAAACAAATAAAGACTTAAACGTGCACGCATGTTTCAAAAGTATACTTAAAGGGCAAAAATGTCATTTAATTGTTAACCCTTTCTCCTCTCTAATTTCTGTAGGATATTTATTTCATACTCTCACTATTTATTTTTCGTATAAAAGATTAGGAGTCTAATATAGACAATTAATTCAAGTACAAAAAAAAAAACTAAACAAACATATGGTAAGATTTTTTTTATCCGAACTATTAACTATATTCGGCTTGCAATTCTTAATTTCAAACATGAGTTTTAATTTCCTTATTTACCACTATCATGTGCATGTGGTGCTCCACCATAACCATTTCACGTGGTATTGACTCTCTTACTTTTAGTTGAACTTAATGCCAACTATGAAATAATGTTAAAAATTAAAAAGTAAAACCCTACTTCTTGCATTTAAAGAATAAATGCACTTTTTATTGAATGTTGCAATTTTTTGCTAAAATTTGTCACAAGACATTGAAGTTACATACATTTACATCTCTATGTCAAATATTAATATTTTAGGTACCTATATATATATATATTTCTTTTTTCTTTCTTTCTTTCTTTCTTTCTTTCTTTATTTCTTTTGTAGGAGTAAGCTGTACAAATGTCAAGACGGGAGCTTATATTAATAATTTGAAGTATTTTTTATCCAGCTTTTCTTATAAGTAAATAATTGAGAAATTTCCTATATTGTTAATAATAGTAAACAATTTTATTGACATCAATTTAATTACACTACTTATATAATCTATGTCTAATAACTATAAAGGTTTATTATTCACATGTATATTGCGGAAATCTTAATCATGGAGGTCTTTGGCAAAATTATTATTAATAGTTTTAATTTTTTACTATTAATTTTAGGTATATATAAGTTACAAATTTTTTTAAATATTTATAACTTCTGTTACAATTTATAATTATTTTTTCTTTTATTTTTACTACCAGCTATAATATTTACCAGATATTTATAATTTCTGCTATAAACTGCAATCGATATTAGTTTCAGTAATGTCAAATATCACCAATAATACAATACATGATTTGCAACTTCTATTAGTGCAGTTCGCCTTTTCCCTTTCTTTGATAGTTTTGTTTTTGGGTAATCAGTTTTTTTTTTTTTATCCGCAATTTTCCCATTTTGAGGAGAAGTTGTCGGCTACTTCATGACATGGTCGCGTGGTGTCCCAAAATTCTTAATTGAGAGCTACAGGATGATGGAAAAATCAATCTTATATACAAAGACTCGTATGATCGAGTGATTCCCAAAAATGCGGCCAACAATTTTCATCTTTGATTAGTTCAAATGTCATAATCGTATGTGTATATATATAATTATCATCTTGGAGATGGAGAAAAACACCTCCAACAATTTATAAGAGGTTTGAAGAAAAACCCGAATATTTGTATTCATGGCATCCATCAAGTCTCTCTTAACGGCAACGCTCCGCCGTTTCATCCACACAGACTTTCATGAAGTTGTAACAAAGATGACTCTCACAGACAAGCTTCTCTTCCTTGTAAAGTACTAGTTAGCCTTCCAATTAAAAGTCTCTTCCTACCTCAATTTCATTTGCTTGGCACCTTTTATCAAGTAATTATTAAGTAATTTTGAAGTAATTAATATATGATCGAAATTACCTTACCTGCATAAACATTAACCAATGTGATGTGATATCCTTGAAGTACCTAATAATTTTTCGTTTTTGTGACACATCCAGATCATTCACGCCGTTGATAAGTTGGGAGTACATTGGCACCGGTTACCGGTCATATTGGGTCTTATTTATCTCGTAATCCGTCGGCACCTTCACGAGGAATACAACTTGTTCAACGTTGGTAGAACTCCAGTTGGTGTCCGGTTTAACCCGGCCAATTATCCTTTCAGAACTGCCGACGGCGAATTTAACGATCCTTTCAATGAAGAGGCCGGCAGTGAAGGGACTTTCTTTGGCCGGAATGTTCTTCCTGTTGATCAGAAGCACAAGGTTTTTCTTCCTTTTTAGGGCTACTAACACCACCTAAAAAAAAAAAGTCCCTTCACTTTACAAAAAAATTACTCAGAATTCAGGATCGTTTTCAAATTCATCTAAAAAGTAATTAATTAAATTTTTTATTTTCCAAAGTTGAATAAGTTTATGTCCTGCGAACGAAATAAACGTCTCATAATTTTACTAAACATCTAAGTTCTTTCTATTAAGTTTTTTGGCTTAATTTTCCGGATATCATCGGACTTATAAATTTTAAAAAATTCAATAAATTTGAACCCGTCTCAATTCAATTTACATGGGGCTAATCTTGAGCCCCATCAGTTAACCTCTCATATGCCTGCTGCCAATTTTCTAAATTAATAATCTTGCAACCAATTAATTTAATTTTTGACAACATTAATATTATATATATGCAGCTACTGAAGCCAGATCCAATGGTGGTTGCCACAAAACTTCTGGCCCGGAGAAAATTCGTGGACACCGGGAAGCAATTCAACATCATAGCAGCTTCTTGGATACAGTTCATGATTCATGACTGGATTGATCACTTGGAGGATACAAATCAGGTCTTTTCATCACTTAAATGTGTTATAATTAATTATGAAGTTCAATTTTTTTCCCAAATATTATCTTTTAATCATATGCGTACATTATTCATTCTCTCACTTCGTGTTAATTTAATTTGTATGACTAAGTTACTTATGTTAGATCAAGCTTCATTGTACGGAATATCATTTATAAATTCATAATTTCAGCAATAACAAATATATATCTCCTATAATATAATTGCAGATTGAACTAACCGCGCCGAGAGAAGTTGCAAATCAGTGTCCTTTACAATCTTTCAAGTTTTACAAGACAAAGGAGGTTCCTACTGGTTTTTATGAGATCAAGAGTGGTTACTTGAACATTCGGACACCTTGGTGGTAAGATAATTTGTATCTATTTTTTCCGATTAATTCCAAATTAACAACATATTCTGAACCTGGGACATCGATGATGGGGGTACGTACGTTCCTAACTAAGAGAGCAAATGATTTATAAAATACTTAATTTAAAAATCTTAAGAAGGCGAGCCACTATAGTTTTTTTTAAATATTTGAGACTAAGGAATTAACAACATATTCTGAACCTAAGGCATGATATATCGGATGGAGGTTTTTAACTAAGAGAGGAAATAATTTTTAAAATACTTTAAAAATTTCAGGGGGACGAGCCTATATGGTTTTAAGATATTTGAGACTAATAATAAGATTTTCTTTTTTTAAAAAAAAAAAAAAGATTTTTAGTGGTGGCCATGCACCCCTGCGAGCGATTTTAGTGTTATTCTTTGTGCTTGCCACAACAAATTAAAATAATTAAGGAGGCTAAAAGAAATTACGGTCTAACGGTTGAAATAATGGTATTTATTGCATGGGTGCGTTCTTCTTCAGAACATTTTCACCATATACGCAGATAAAATACACATAAATGTTCATAAAAGGGTATGTATGTGGCCAGATTCTCACCTAACTTTCTTTCAATTTTGATAGCATTTTTTTTGCCGTTGTTTTAGATTTCTAAAAATTATTGTTTTTAAGAAATATAGCATTTTTTTTAAAAAAAAAGGTTATATTATTTGGAATAATTTGTTTAAGGTAACTTTATCTTTTTTGGTTTTGTTCAAATATCTATGTGCACTTATTTTTTACTTTTATTTTGTGTGTATGTCTTTATTTGGAATATTTAAAAAATTATTTTTTTTCAAGAAAAATCAAATTTTAAGATATAATGTTTGTTATTTCTAAAAATTTCACTAACTTTTTTTGAACTTTTTTAAAGAAAAAAAAAAGGTTATATACATCACAAACACTCAATTTTTTTAAATAAAATTACTGTAATACACCCAATTAAATAACTCAATCATACTCCTGGAAAAAAAAAGTTCAGTATCTCAAACAATGATGGTGCTTGGGAATGCTACTGCTAGTAGCTTATAAATTGTAACTTTGTAAGTGTTTGGTAAAAATTACAACTTGTACCTAAAATTGAAAAAAAAATAATTAAAAATTGTAACAGAAGTTGTAAGTGTTTACAATAAATTATAACTTATAACTAAAAGTAGTAGTAGGAAGTTAAAAGCTTTGCGAAACACTCCCTAGTATAGCTTGAAAGCAAAGATAAGTATATTTTAGGCATTTTTCAAAAAAAAAAAAGCTATCCTAAATAATTAAAAAAAAATTCCCTAAAAAAGTTTAATTACTTGCAAAAACAAGGCGTGCCCTCTTGAACTCGTGCTTCTTTCTTTTTTTTTGCGCAAGGGATGGAAGTGCTGTTTATGGGAGCAATGCCCAAAGGTTGGAGAAAGTGAGGACTTTCGAAGATGGGAAGCTCAAGATATCCAAAGATGGCCTTCTTTTTCATGAACCGGACGGCAGCCCCGTGTCTGGCGACGTTCGGAACGGCTGGGCCGGCCTCTCGACATTGCAGGCCCTCTTCGTCCAAGAGCACAACGCTGTCTGCGATGTGCTCAAGGTACTTTTTAGCAACATAATAAACTATATTAGGCTTCGTTATTTATTTCTTTTTACATGTGTTTCAGTTGTTAAAAAAAACATAGGATATTTCACAAATGTCTTCTTGTGAAAAAAAAAAAAAAAAAAATTCACAAAATATAAGATAATGTATTACTAGAAATTAAGTTAAAAATTAAATTTTATATTAACTTTCTTACAAACTAAACGACTAACGAAAATTAATTTTGTTTTATATTTTTCTCTACTTCACTTTCCTGTGATTTATTCCTTTCATGTGACCTTGTTCAATGACAACTGAACATACACCTATAATGGGCTGCTATTACTTGAATGCAAAATCTTCAATGCGATGTGATTTTAGTTATAAATTTATATGAGTCTCAGCCTCTGTTTGGGTTAGCATTTTTTGCTAATTTTTTAGTTTAAAAGCTAAAAAAAATCTCTTAATTTGGTTTATTAGATATTTTTTTTATTTTTTATTTTACTTTTTCTACATAATTTGACATTTACTTTTTATAAAAAAATCAAAAAATTTAAAAATTACTAAAAAAAAACTAGTCCAAACACAGGAATTATGAATTAACTTATTAACACATGAAACATTAAAAAATATTCAAATGAAAATAACAACAATTAGTCAAATCGATCAAAGTCCAGATCATATATGTAGTTAAAAATGTATATGCTTTCAATTGCGAATCCCAGTCACTCGGATATAAAATGAGCACCATGCACCCAAAAAAAGAATCAGTTTAGGAACACTAAAAAGTACACTAAATGCCTACAAAACAAATACTGTTGATAATTAGAATTAGCCAATGTTTAGATATTAAAAAGTCTAAGTGGCTTTTTTTGGGAGCCTTTTTTAATTTTTTTTATATTTTTTTTATATTTTGATTTATATTTTTTATTTTTTTGAGTTTCTTGTAATGAGATTATTTTAAAAAATATACTTATTAGGATCAATTTTGAAAAAAATTCACAAAATACACAAAAAGTTATAAAAAAAAACCAAAAAGCCTATTTAAGTTGGCTTTTTTTTTCGCCTTATATGAATTTTTTTTAAGAATTTAATCAAAAAATTTATTTTCCTGTTTCTTCGTGACGAGAAAAATCTAAAAAATACACTCATTTTCATCGATGCTAAAAAAATTCACTAAAAATAAAAAAAAAACCATAAAAAAAAAATTAGTCCACACACAAGCTTAATTCAAAAACTGCATGATTTCTGAAAAATTCTTCTTATTGAACCTAAAATTCATTAGCATAATAATTGGCATATTACATGAAATACAATTATCTCTACACTTTTGGACGAATTACACTGACATTCATTACCATTTTTTATTTTATTTATTTATATCAAAAAATGAAAAAACCAAAATTAAAACTCGAGTTGGTGAACGGATCAAAAAATCTCTTAATTACTGGGACAAACGCCTTGTTCACCTCCCTTACTATTTAAAATATCGTTACATATTAATACAAATCGTTAAAATTTTGTCTATGACCCTTGCTGTTATCAATCACGTGATTATTTTTTCTTCCATTTTGTCCCTCAACGGTGCAACGAACCTATAAAAAGAAGCACCTCATCCATGTGTATAAAGTTTCATTTGAGCTATTTAAAATAACTATGATTTTTTAAAATTCTTTCATGTATATAATTTTCTATATTTTAGTTAAATATGTTTTAGCTTTAATTTCACTTATTTAGAAAATCTAAAAAAAAAAAAAAATATTACCTAAAAGCAAAGAAAAATACTTTAGTTGTAAACTATATATCATTATTTCTTAAAATTTTTAATTTTCTAGATGATATTTTTATTTTTTTGATATATTTCAATTAAAAAATTCAGAAATTTAAAAATCTGTAACTGAAATTCATCTAATTACTACTTTTACTATATTGTTCTTATTTTTATTTTTATTCATATTTTTCTTATTATTTTGTATTCCTGTACTGTTATTAATATTAATATTATTATATATTCTATTCTTTTAATTAATTTTATTATTACTATTATTTTTCTTTTTGGAACAGATACATATATTTATTATATATATATATATAATCATATTTTTTTTAAATAATTATTTTTGTTAACTATATAACAAATTTTATCTTTTTTTCTTTTATTTATTTCTTTACTTTTCTTTTCTTCTCTATTTTTTTTCTTTTCTTCTTATCTTCATTTTCATTTTTTTTTCTCTTTTATTTCTCCACACCAACAACCATTTTTCTTCTCCAGCGTACTTTTCCCTCCCATCCGAATTTGCTCTCTCTCCTCTT
>JAOTRH010201398.1:0-11227 GCA_034768845.1 Heliamphora exappendiculata | reverse complement strand
ACCGGTACGACCGGTAACGCCACTGCCGTAGGCGTCATGCCGGATTTGCGTGAACCCGGTATTTATCCTGACAGCAATCGCCGTCTGGAAGTCAGCAAAGACGTTTACGCGCAAATCACCATTCCGTTCACCAGCACTTGGCGTGGTACGGCAGGCGCACGTTATTCAAGTATCACCAAATCGCGCAATCTGGGCCTTGGCTACAACCTCGAGCCGGATGGCATCGTCATCAACTCACTGGGCAATGCGGTGCCGTTCGACAACGGCGTTGCTGGCACCACCACCGGCGGCGCAGCTACTGGCTCGCGTCAAATTCCAAACAACTCGTTTGTGTTCAATACCGCTGCCGCCAACGTGAAGTACAACCGAACCAACTGGAAAGTCGTCCTTGAACATGACTTGAATGCAGATCAGATGATTTACGGAATGGTATCCACCGGCTGGAAATCGGGTTCCTTCATCAATCTTCCTTCGTCGACCGATGTCTGCGTCAACGACGGTGCATTGGGTAATTGCAAGACCACCACGCCCGCCGGCACCACTTATCTGGCGCCTGGCTTCACCAACAGCTACAAGCCGGAATATCTGACGGCATATGAAATCGGCAGCAAGAACGAGTTCCTGGATCACCGTATGCGGGTCAATGCTTCGGCGTTCTACTACGACTACAAGGGCTATCAATTCAACGTCAATCTACCCATCTGGAATCCAGCAACAGGTGCGGATCCGGATGCCGTTTCAGGCGTGACATTGAATGCCAAGAAGGCGGAAAGTTACGGCGCTGAAATTGAATCCAGCTTTGTTGTCACGCCTTCAGACAAAGTGGGCCTGAACGCTTCGTACCTGCATGCAGTGTTTAAGAAGGTTGAGTTGCCTGCTGCTCCAAGCGCTGCCGCAGCCAGCACCAATGCCTATATTTCTGCGACACAATGGGCCAATGCGTTGACTGGTTTCTCGTTGCCGCATTCACCAAAGATGACATTGTCGCCCAGCTATGCGCACATCTTTACCCTAAGCAACCGTGGCACGTTGAACGCCTCGGTCGATGGCAACTACCAGTCCAGCTATGTATTGAATCTGCCCGGTAATGCAACCATCAGCGCGGCATCAGGCTTCACCTCAGGTGATGCGTTGATTCAGCGTCCCTGGCTGTACACCCAGAAAGCAGTCTGGAAGTACAACCTGTCGCTCAGCTACAGCCCGGCCGATGCCAACTGGAGCATTACCGGTTATGCGCACAACGTGTCCAATAAAGCCATTCTCACACAGATCAGCGTGCCCACCGCCGTAACTGGCTCTGGCACCGCTGGTTTGCAAAATATCGGTTTTACTGCTGATGAGCCGCGCACCTTCGGCGTCATTTTCAACGTGAAGCTGTAATTCCGATCGGATATCTCCGGCTGCATTCCCCTCTTTGTGCAGCCGGAGAGACAGGGATTTTTTTACCGCCGGACCACTAACTCAATTTGGTGATCCGGCTTTTATTTTGGCTTTCAACCAACCTCGGCAACGCAGATTTGCACAAACCAGCCGGAGCATCTCATGCAATTCAAATTCGTTCTGTCCGCCTGTGCTTTGACTTTAATTGGCAGCACTTCGTGGGCGGCCGCACTAGATGTCAAGAGCATTCCCAACAGCACCGAAGAAAAGCCCGCCATGGTTGGCAGCCATGTGGTCATCATTCCATCGGGCAAGAAAGACTCGAAGAAAGAAGAAGCCAATCGCAAACTGGTGCTGGACTGGTTTGATGATTTCTGGAACAAAGGCAACTTCGACAACTGGCCGAAATTCATGGCCGCTGACTTTCGCAATCACGATCCGGCGGAACCGGCGGTGGGCGCGCAGGCGCTGGTGGACTGGTTGAATGCGCGCATGAAGGAACGCGGTTCGAAAAAACCCGCGCCCAAAGAACATCCCGCCAAATTGTTCGTGATCGCCGATGGCGATCTGGTGTTTGTCGCGCATCAACCCAACATCAACATGGATCCGAATGTGGATCCGGCCCGCACCTTCGCCGGCAATGTGTTGCGCGTGAAGAACGGCAAGATCGTGGAATGGTGGTTCACCGGCGCAACCGGCATGCCTGGTGCCGGTGAGGGCATGGCCGCCGGGATGGCAGCGGGTACGCCCGCGCCTTAAGGCACATTAGCGCACTCAGAAGCATCGCTAACAAAAGCCAGTCAATTTTATTTGACTGGCTTTGCCGATGATAAAAATTACTTTCTTGCGGGCGCCGCTTCGCCAGGCGCCGGTCCCGGACCGCCCGGACCGCGCGCCACAGCCTTGCCGGCCACCACATTCATCATTTCATCCACCACGCGCAGCGGATGTTCTTTCACAGTGATTTGCTGTGGTGGCGAGGCATCCCAGTGATCGGTGATCTTGCCGTCCTTGATGCGGAAGATATCAATGCCTTCGCCGTACATGGTGACCATGTCGCCATCGACGGTGGCCATGTGCGGCATCACCACTTTGTCGCCCAGCTGCGCCGGCTTGGCAGCATTGGCAGTGGCGCGCGCCAATAACTCATCGCGCGTGGCGCATTCTTTTTGCGCGCGGGTCATCATGTGGCTGTGATCGCAAAAATCGGCGCTCACGTATTGTTCGATGGCTTCCTTGGACTTGCCCTGCACCATCGACATGAAATTCCACGCCATCGCCGTCCACTTATTGAGCCGCTCCTGCTGCGTCTCGCCATACGGGGTCATCGGCCCCATGTTCACCGCGCTTAACGCGGCTTCGTCCATCACCACGCTGGCGGGTGTTGCGCCTTTCACCATCGGCGGCGGACCTTTGCGATCGCCCAGCACCCATTCGGTGAAGCCGGGCGCATGCGCATGAATGGTGATGCGCGCCGGCGGCGAAGCATCCCAATGATCGGTGAGCTTGCCGTCGTGCACTCGGAACACGTCCACGCCTTCGCCGAACATGGTCACCATCTCGCCGTTCACCGTGGCCATCACTGGAATTTCCACGGTATCGCCACCGCCAAATTGTTTCGCCATGCGCAGGAAACTGCTCAGCGTTTCGTCATAACTGCCACAGTCTTTTTTGCCGGAGGTCACCAGATGGCTGTGATCGCAGAAATCCTTGCTGACATATTTTTCAAACGCCTCTTTGACATTGCCTTTCACCATGCCCTCGCAGTTCCATTCATAGGCGATGCGCTTGACCGCCTGTTCCTGCGCGGTTTCACCGTAAGGCGTGAGCGGCCCGACTTGCACGGGCGCGGTACACATCGACAACGCTTTTTGCTTGTTCACCGGATCGGCATGCAATGGTGCGCCATGCAACAATGCCGTTCCGACTAACAGAACCGGCATGCTTCGAATCAATGCTTTCATAAAAGCCCTCTTTCGTAATTGTGGCGGCGATCGAGCGATGACCGCTTTCCGCATCGAATGCGCCGCAGCTCTCTAATTTACTTTACAACCGTCGGAGGCTTGACCTTGCCGATGCGTTCCAGACACACGTCTTGTTGAATTTCCGTGCCTGCGGGCAGGCGTTTGAACTGGGTCTTGAAACTCCACGGCTTTTGATAATTGGCGGCGTCATCAATGGTGATGTCGGCATTGATGGTGTTGCCGTCCTTGCTGAGCACCCAACGTTCGACGATATGCATGTCATAGCTGTGCGGCAGACCGGCATCATCGAGAATGGTCATGTCATTGTGCAGCAGCGAATCTATCACCAGCGTGTCTTTATCCCATTGACCGGTGGCGAAACCGAAGAAGGTCGGCGCATACATGTTTTGATCGTCATGCGTCATGTTCAAGTCGATCACGCGGAACAAGCGATTCCATTGAAACATCACGGTGAGCGTCTGATCTTCCTGCTGTATCTCGAAAGGCATGCCCATGAAGTACACGCGTGGCAGGCCCGGCGGCTGGCACTGCGTGGTGGTGTCGAAGCTGGTGTCGCCTTTCTTGCGGGCAGCCAGATGTTCTTCGTATACCTTTTTCGCCTCCGGCAACAAGGGCGGCAACTGGCCATCGCTGGTGTGCAAGGTTTTTGGTGAGGCCACGGCCTGCCACAATCCAGTGAAGTTTGGCACCGCATGGGCTGATTGCGCGATGCTCAGCGCAAGCAAGACACCTGAAATAAAAGCAGGCTTGAGTTTCATGGTGCGGCTCACTTGAACTTGTAGCTGTCGTTGAAATTATCGGAGAACTCTTCGCAGATCTGCTCCTGGAGGTGCAGATCAGGACGCCAGTTGTAAGCCATGGTCTTGGTGCCCGGCTTGGCATAGGCATCGCTGTGGAAAATCATCAGCCACTCCAACTGCTTGCCATCTGCGCTGCGCGTAAAACGCTCTTCCACGTAGTAGCCCGGAGGATTAGCCTGGCTTTCGCGATTGAGCAGACCAATGGTATTCACCACCAAGGTGTTGCCTTCCCAATGACCAATGGAATGACCCGCATAGCTGGGCTTGAGATTCTTGGGATGCTGGCGATCCAGATAAATGCGCCGGATGCGATGATCTTCTTCATTGATCAAGGTGATCTGATTGGCGGTCTGCACAATCATCGTGGGATAACCGCCGCCGGTGCCGAAGAAACCGTCGGGAATGCACAGGCGTGTGGCATCCGAGTTGGGCAACAAGCTTTGATTGGGCGCGAGCGTGCCTTGCGGCAGCTTGCTGAGATACTCAGGTTTGATTTCCGGCGGCGTCATGTCACGCGCAAACCCGGAGGGCGAAGGACCCGCGGCCATGCCACCAGCCGCCATGCCATCCGCCGCCGGCGGTGCGCCGCCGCCCATGCCGCCATCCGCACCACCCGGCGCGGCGCCCATGCCTGCGCCACTGCTCATCGGCGCCAAGGCCCACATGCCGGACAGCACATGACGATCGCTGGGCGGCGTCACGGTGGCCGGATCGACCTTGGCCTGCGCTTGCAGCAAGTGACCCGCCAACAAACAGCCCACCAGCAAACGTGCACAACGCTGTACGTTGCGCATCGGCAGCTTGGAAAATGTCTTAGCCCAATTCATAAATGGTTGTTCTCGTTTGATTGCGACAAATTTCAAATGCGCGGTGACGAACTCAACACCGTGCCATCCTGCAATTCAACGCTCTTGAAGGCGCCGCCGGCCGAACCATCCACCCGTGGACTGATACTGACCTTCACTTTGTCTCCTGCCTTCAAGGTCTTAAAGGTCCAGCCTTGGCGCGACATTTGCGACACTGAACCGCCTTCAATTTCCCATACCGCTTCTTCGCCCTTGTCGTTTTTCACAATCATATAAATCCATGAATGCGGATTGGTAAAACGAAATTCTTTAACAGTGCCTTCCAGCGTCAGCTGCTTGGTTTGATCAAACATGGCGGTGGAGTGATGCGCCTGAGCCGCACCCATTGTAAAAAAAAGAGCCGCCACCAAAGACAGAATTAACTTTTTCATGATCGCATCACCTTTAATAAAAAACAGCTGCAGTGTATGGCCTTGCCAGACTGCGGCAAGGGAACTTGCCTCGTCCGGTTAGGTACGCTCACTTACTGTTCGTTCAAACTTTTAAACTTGATCCACTTGCCATCTTTTTTGGCCAGCTCAATGCCGGGCGCCGACGCATCTTCCGGCGTGCAGCTGCACCATTGTTCGGCCAACTTGTTGTCTTTCACACGCCAAATGTCGGCAAACACGCCTTTGAATATCGGCTCGGGACCGCCGTCCCACTTCCACCAGCGGAAACGCAGCGCCACCACGATATCGCCCTCGGCGACCAAGTATTCGACGGGTGAACCGGTCGAATCCACCGGCGTCACTCCATAGCCCATCACGCCACCCAGATCAGGCTTCTCATATTTGGCTGCTTGATTGCCTTTCATGCGATAACCGAAAAACTCTTCCCAGGCTTTTTTGGTGGAAGGCTCGGCGGGATCGTGTTGAATGAAGTTGTCCGCCATCACGGTGCGATCGCCTTGATAAAAGCGCATCACCAATTCTTTGTTCTTTTCCATCTGTTCAGCAGATGCCTTGGGCAACGGCATGCCGCCGGTCTGTGCACAGGTTAGATCCTTATAAGCCAGAAAATCATCGGTGGTTGCGCACTTGGTTACGCCGGGGGTTTTCAATGCGGCTGATTCGCGCGGTGCGCCGCTCATGCCATTTGGGCCATTGGGTCCACCAGCGGGCATGGCAGCGCCCATGTCACCCGCAGGTGGCGTTTGTGCGTAGGACGCAACGGCCACACTGGCAACCGCCAGTGCAAAGGCATGACGAAACCATGAGCAAGTGACGTTCATAAGACACTCCGTGACTGACCAGCGTTGCGGTGAAGGGATGCGCGTACCGACTCAAGGCGCAGGTGACTTGTTCTGTTCCGGCGGTGGCGCACCGCCGCCCGGTGAACCCATATCCACCACATGACCGTCGGTAAACGTGGCGCGCCGCAGTGATCCGCCTTCACGGCCATCGCGCAGTGGATTGATCACCATGATGACCTTGTCGCCGGGCTTGAAGCTGTTCTTGTCCATGCCCATGCGGCGCGCCATCGACAAGTTGGCGCTTTCGATACCCCAGGTCGTCGGCTCACCGCCGTTCTTGTCCGGCACGGTGACCCAGATCCATACATGTGGATTGGTCCATTCAAAGGTCTTGATGGTGCCTTGAATGGTAATGGTACGAGACTGATCAAAATTGGTTGCCGCATGATGTGCGAATGCACTGTGCGATATGACCAACGCAGCAACGCAGCTAATGGAGCGATAAAGAATCCGATTACTCATGATTGCCTCAACAGTTGCCGATAGCCAGTGGCATTACTTGGGTGGCGTCAGATCAATGTGTTCCTTGCCATCCACGTCACGGTTGCGATTGTTCTGAGCGCATTCCGCTTCCTGCACATGCTGGCCGCGATTCAGTGTGTAGGTCATGGTTTGGGTATACGGCGCCGCCAGCACCTTGGGATCGGTGAGCGTGACCTGGTGTTGCAGCGTGTCCTTGCCGGTCAGACGAAAACGTTCCACCGCATGCATCTCGCCTTCATTCGGCACAAGCGGCGCCAGCGTCACCTGCGGCAAGAAGCCCACGGTGTCCACCACCAGCGTATCGCCTTCCCAATGCCCCACTGAATGACCGTAATAAGACGGATCGGGATCGCCATGTTCACGGCCATCCATGTAGATGAAACGCACGCTCAAGTAGTCTTCATCCATCATGATGAAGATTACGTCCTTGGAATAAAAGAACTCGCCGGTGCGTTCAAACGGCCCACCCACCGGTTCGCAATTGGCATTGCCCAGTGAGGCCGGATTAATGGTGCCCATGGCGGCGACTTTGGCGGCCACGGCGGGAACATACACCGGCCCTTGCCCGGCGCCACTGCCGCGCGGACCGCGTTTCGGCAGCCAGATGCCGCCTTGAAAATTGGGCCACTTGGCCAACTCCGCCCAGCTGCGGTTTTGGGTGCTCTTGGTAGTTGCATCCGCCGCCTGCACGCCGGCTGCCAATGCAACGCCGAGCGTCAACGCCAGTGCCCAAGCGATAGTCTTTCGCTGTGCTGTTATCGAACTCATGGTCTTCCCCCTCAACTCTGCATCGAACTCTCGACAGCGCGGCCGGCATTCTATTGTCTTTATTCAACACGGCAACCCAAGTACATAAAAGTGCGCCAATCAGTACATGAAGTGCGCTCACCAGTACATAAATAAGGGTTGCCGGCGGCTGCCGCTAATGCAGTGGGAATAGTGACTCGAAATCATCAAGTGCGTCGACATACCCGCGATCACTCAACAAAACTTTTCACTGCAACTCACCATGCGGAACCACGATGCGGTTGTTGCATGGCGAGGCTAAGCACCAGCAATAATTCATCGGCTTTCAGCCGCAGGCGCCAGACATCGGGGGATACCATGGCCTTAACGACGACAACACCTTCATTGTTATTTGCTTCTCTATTGTTGACCTCGATGAGTGGTCTCGCCTCGCAAACGGCGCGTGCCGACATGGTCGATCCGGCCAGCATTCACAAAGGCGATGTCGGTCCCGACACGCCGTACGGCGAAACTGCTGCGGAAAAAGCCGCCAAGCGCGTCATGATCGACTGGATATACATGAACATGATCGAACGCAAACCCAAGGAAGCGTTTGATAAATACGTGAGCATGGATTACTGCAACCACGGCCATCTCAGCACCGGCGGCCAACGCGACTGCGCCGGTTACTGGGAAACGTATGAGCGTTGGGTAAAGAACAACTCATCGCCGTTGAAAGCCGGTGAGAAGATCGAGTTTCCGGTGATGGCGTCGGTCAACGGTGAGATGGTGACCATGTATGGCGCGGGCGTGGATATCTTCCGTGTACACGACGGCAAGGTCACCGATCACTGGGATGCCTCGCCCCCGGCGGAAGTGACCATCAAGGCACACGCGCCTGGCTTTGCCGAATGGGCCTTGGGCGATCACAAATCAAAACCGCCAACCCTGCCCAACGCCACGCCTGCCGGCATTTTGGTGGATCGCAAAGTAATGACGGCGGTGGATGTCGGTCCGCTTACGCCCTATGGAGAAACCAAGGCCGAACAAGCCGCCAAGCGCACGGTGTTTTCCTGGAACTACACGGCCATGGTGCTCGGCAATCCCAAGGACGCCGCGGCGAAATACTTGAGCGACAATTTCTGCGATCACAGCCATATGCTGACCTCGGGCAAGAAAGACTGCGCCACGCGCGAGGAAATGCTGGCGGCGCCACCCGGACAACATGCGCCGGCAAAGCTGGGTGATCGTCTGGAAATGCCCACCCTGGGTTCGGTGGACGGCGAAATGGTCACCATGTATGGCGCGGGCGTGGATATCTTCCGTGTTGTGAACGGCAAGATCACCGATCACTGGGATGCCTCGCCACCCAAGGAAGTAACCGTCGCCGCGCACTCACCCGAAGTGGTCGATCACATGATTCAAGTGGTGAATGGCGAGGCCAAGGTTGGTTCGCCACCAGCCGGTGGCGGCGCGCCGGCGAACCGTCCGGCGGAAAAGAAGTAGTCGTGTTTGACAGAGGGGCACGGCCTCTCTGTCTTCGTCACGCTGTTTCTGTGTATGCCGGGTGCGGCACCCGGTATCTACAACAAAGCTACCCATCGCATTCCGACACTCAGTTCGGAAATTCGCCACGCCGCGCCTTGTTCATCGCTTGCAGCATCTCGATGACGGCGGGGCGTTGCAAGGTCAGGCACACATCCTCATCGAGCTTGCGTTGCCAGTTGGCGTGCTCGGTGCTGGTGCCAGGCACATTCACTGGATCGATCATGCCTTGCAGATCTTCGGGTTGAATCACCAACAAGCGTGACTGCGACAGACCCGCATACAAATAGGCCGCGCGCATCAAGGCATATGAATACTCCGGCACGGACTCATGCGACTGCCAATGCCACAAGCCGGCGTGCACCAGTGCCTGCATCAACAAATGCCGATCCTGTTCGCGCTCGCGCTGCACCTGCTGCAACGAGGCGACATTGGGATAGAGCTGCAATTGTTCACGCAAGACGATGTCATCGCCCTGCCACCAGCTCTTGAACGGCGGCAGATCATGGGTGGTCACCACCGCCAGAGCATTGGGCACGTAGTCATTGGGCGAAATAAACTGCCCCGCGCGAGTTTTTTCGAAGAACAACACCTTGTAGTGATACAGGGCAAAGCGATGCATGGCCTCGCGCATCGCATCCGGCACCGTGCCCAGATCTTCGCCGATCACCAGACAGTGATTGCGCACGCTTTCCAGCGCCACCAACTTCATCAGGTCATCAAGCGGATAGTGCACATACACGCCCTCCGTGGCGTCGAAGCCGCGCGGCACCCACCACAGACGACACAGCGTCATCACGTGATCAATACGCAGCGCACCGGCGGCCTGCATATTGGCATGCAACATGCGAATGAAGGGCTGGTACGCCTGTGCCGACAAGGTAAGCGGATGCTGCGGCGGAATGCCCCAATCCTGGCCTTTTAGCGCCAACGGATCGGGCGGTGCGCCCACCGATACGCCGTCCACATACAGGCTACGATTGCTCCACACTTCCGAACCATTGGGATCAACACCTACAGCTACATCGCCATACAGGCCCAGCGCCATGCCGCAAGCGCGCGCCAGTTGTTGCGTTTGCTGCAGTTGCTCTGCCGCGAGCCATTGCAGATATTGATAGAACTCGATATCCGGCAGGTGATGCTCGGCAAAGGCTTTGACCGCTGCTCCATGCGGATCGTGAAATCCTTCCGGCCAACTGCGCCAGCCCCAATGCCTGTTGGGCTGCGCACTGAAGTGCGCATCCAATGCGTCATACAGGGCATGGCGTTGCAGTGCCTCGCCACGCTCGGTAGCAAATGCTTTGAATGCCTGCCAGCGCGTGGTGTCGTGTTTCAGTTCGACAAACAACAGACGCAACAAGGCCAGCTTCAGTTTCGCCATGGCGACATAGTCCACATGGCGCGTGTCCCGCAGCGCTTGCAACTCGGCCTGATGCTTGGCCATGAAAGCCTGTGCCACAGCGCTGTGATATTCAGTAACTAATGCCGGTGCGATGTACCAGACATTCAGAAACTCACGATGCGATGGGCTGTATGGACTGATATGCGCCGGATCGGCGGGACGCAGCGCATGCAATGGATTGAGACCCACTGTGGCGCAGCCCAGCGGCGCGGCGCAGCGAATCAAGCGCTGCAAATCGGCAAAATCGCCCACGCCGAAATTGTGTTCGCTGCGCAAAGTGTATAGCTGGACGGACAGACCCCAGAAGCGCACGCCCTGTTGCATGGCCGGCGGTTCATGACAACGTGGCGGCGTAATGACCAGCAAGCCGCTCACGCTATGTTCGTTGGCTTGCACCTGCAATTGGTGATACCCCAGTGGCAAAGCGGGCGGCAATGACATCCGGCTGCCGTGTGCCGTGCGAGTCAATGTCACGCTGGCAGAGCGGATGTCGCCGGATTCCAGCACGATGCGCAGCACCGCAGTCTGAGCGTTAACATCCAGCAGCTCTAAAGAGGCTTGATCCTGCGTGCAGACCCACGCCGCTGCCGGTGCTGTTGAGGCGGCCGCATCGCCCGCACCCATTGCCCGCAGAATGGCGCCGCGCGCAGCATCAGAAAATACCTTTAACTCCCCGCGATAGTCGTAGTACGACTCATCCAGGCCATAACGAGTGGCCAGTTCAGACAGCGCCGTTTGTGTCACGAAGACCTCTTTGAGTTAGACGTCGAGTAGGCGGCAGCAAAGAGTCTGCCACAGGACTATTG
>JAOTRH010201387.1:0-11227 GCA_034768845.1 Heliamphora exappendiculata | reverse complement strand
GAGAGAAAATGGAAAACTTACTGGAGAAGTTTTAAAAAATATCTTTATGAAAATATCTAACTCCAGATATTTATAGGCCTCCAAATTATTTTTTTTTAAAATTTTTTGAGATTTGTGCCACAACGGCCCACGACCCGGGGAACCTACCCGCATGCATATCTAAGCCCGATCATGCATTAAAAGCAGTAAAAACATGCTCAAATGAAAACACATAATGCGCGTCCGAAAATGTCGAAAAAGAAAACGGGTCAGGGTCTTACAATAGAAACACACAATAAAGCTGTAAAGTAGGAAATATGCAATCATATAGAGTGGGAGCGAACTCAACCACCAACCCAAAAGGTTTTTCATCCAAAACCCACAAGTTTTCCCATCAGACTACATAAGTCTCCCAAAACGATTTTCTTTAACATAAAACCCATGTTTTCATCTTTCAAATTGTGTTGCAAATAGTGCAAATAAACCATCACAGTTAAGGAAAAACAGTAATCAAAACATTGTTCCCTCACGAAATGTACCATCGTGAAAAAAAAAAATGATCCTATGTACCGACTCCATCACATGACACAAGTAATAACGATAGACCCCTGTTCATTATCTAATCCTCATACATCATAGGATCGGTTAGATATACACAAGTTCTATACGGAGCACCATAACGTAACTACTCAATTTACGGGTGATAACTCGAGAGAACGGAGCACCCAACTCAATTTACGGGGACGAATCCGAAGGTACAGAGCACCTACGCTGCGCACGTTTCTAGACTTACACCGAGGATAATTCATGCTAAATGCCCGTCATCCCAGTACATTTAGATAATCTTCTAAAAATTGAACCGTAGCTTAACTATGAAAAATATTTCACAAATATACATTATACATGTATATACTGATCCATCCATCAACATGGAGATCAACAAAACATTTCAAATTTCAAAATATTTTTTTCCATTTTCAACAAAACGTTTCAAAACCTGAGACTTAGCCCCAAAGGCAAGCTCCAAACCTCCAAAATATAAAATGTTGAGATTTCAGCAAAAAATCATCATTTTCTACCGTTTTCAAGAAAATCCTTTGAAAACCACACTACCACATGTCATACAGTACTATAACCCAAGAAAAGCGAACATGCTTTCTATCAGAAAAACAAGGCTTAAACAGAAAATATAACATTTGATGCATTTTTTACCTGGTAAAAACACGTATAATTGCATATAACACCCTCATAACAGCAGTGGGTCTAGAATCCTACCTCGTTGGGTCGAAACCCGACACCTCAAAAATCAGACCTCGTGAGAACGAGAATCTGACCGGATGTGCGCGAAGCTAACAGTGTAAATAGCAAGGATCCACAAGCTGATTGTCAAAAACTAGGCTCGGACAGGTCAAATACGTAGAGAGAAGGCAGAGAGAATGGAAGAAATTAGCTTTCTCCAAACATTCCAGTCCCTGGAATACATATAGGCTCGGCAAAAAAGCAGTTCAGTTGACTGAAGAGGCCACTTCAGTCGACTGAAACTCCTTAAAAAACGTGAACCGCCACAGTTCAGTCGATCGAACCCCCTGGTTTAGTCGACCGAACTCAAGAAAACTAGTTCAGTCGACCGAACATTGTAGCCCAGTCGACCGAACCCCAGGATTTGATCCTACTGGTCTTTGGTCTCGGTTTTGCATTCTAAGGCCAACCAAACAAGCCTAAGCATGGTTTGAGAAAGCATAAAACACATCTACATGCTGTTCTAGAATGCCAAAACATAAACCATACTTCGGTGATATACATAAAATGAAAGAAAACACGTCAACATTTATATATAAAAAACAAAGCAGTGCAGGGTCTCACAAAATATCTTGGTTTTGAGATTTGGTAACTTTTGTTTTATTTTATCCAACATTGATATGGATTTAGAGATTATTGGATATGCATTGAGCTTGTGGAGATTATTTTGGATAAAACATATATTAGTTTTGAGATTTGGTAGCTTTTGTTCTATTTTATCGGATATTGTTATTGATTTGTATTTATTTTTAGTTGGTTGCAGTGTTGGATGTATTCTAACTGGTTTTGTTAGACATGTTTTGTTTTTTATTATATAATGGTCAGGTTGGATTATTTATGTTTACACTTCTAGATATTATTGAATGGTTAATTTAGATATATTATTAATTGAACATGTAGTTTTATGAATGTATAAATTTGAAAATATTTTATATTATACAGGTGAAATGGTTAAATAGGTACACAGATTTTTAAAAAGTATTTTTCACGACGAAATAGACCACAAATGAAAGTGTTTAGTGACAAAATTAATAACTTATTTTTGTCTCAAAAAATATTTTTTAATTGTAACTTGTGCTATTTGCGATGGTGTTTTTCGTTGCGAAATATAAATTTTTGAAACAAAAATATGTATTTTTGTCGCAAATTATAACATTTTTTGACGAAAAATATTCGTTGTCAAAACTTTACGAAAATGATCTTTCGTTGCTAATATTACATTACGCGATGAATTATTTCGTTGTCTTAAGTTTCTAATTCGGAACGATAATAATGGTCCAACCATGAAAATTATTCGTCGTTAATACTATAATTTGCGACGAACTTATTTGTCGCCATAAATTTCTATTCAAAATTATGATATTTTTTAGCGACGAATTCTGTACATACGCGACAACTTTTTTCCTAAATACGCAACAAATATTTTCGTCGCTATGTTTTTTATTGGGCGACAAAATAATAATTTCGTCGCGAATAGGAATTTGTGACGAGGCTACAACAACGAAATAAGTGACAAAATATTTTCGTCTCCATTGATTTTAGCGACGAAATTACCACTTTTGGAGACGAATAGGTTTTGTCTTTAAAACACCAATTTCTTATAGTGCGTGAACGGTGGTAGCGTGAGGGGCTTGAGACTATGGAGAAGACAGGGAGGGAAATAGCACTAGGTCAGATGTACCGTGTGAGAGATGGCATGAGGGGCTTGAGGCGTACTATGGAGAAGACAGACACTGAAATAGCGCTAGGTCATGAGATGTATCGTGTGAGAGAGGGAGAGCTCAATATCGGGGAGAGATAGAACGTGAAAAAGTTAGATTTTTGTTTCACATATTTTTAATCTCGTTTATAAAAAAAATTGAGATTAAAAAATTAATTTATTATTTTACTTTTTTAATAACCGAGATTAAAAATATATATAATCTCAGCTTATTAAAAAATTGAGATTACAATTTTTTTTTGTTTTTTTAATCACGCTTTAATTAGAAACTTGGATCTTTTTAATTTTTTAAGTAAGATCTTTATCTATTATTATAGTAGTGAGTTAAAGCCCAGACCTTATGTTGTCCCAATTTGATAAAAGTCAAGCCCATCAAATCGCGATATATATTTATCTGTGCTGACTAGTAGTAAGTGGGTTAATCATAATTACTTGCTAAGTATTCGACCAGTCGTTTAGGTTAGATTTCCTAGTCAGCCTTGCTAATTGTCTAGTTAGCCTTAATGCTGACCAGAGTTGGCGCGTATTCTCCACAGCGCGTGACTCTAATTAAGAAAATAAGGTTGTACGAGTCTTATGGCATGGACGTAATGTATTTATCACGTGTATCGAGAATCTGATAAAAAAGACATAACAAAAATCCTAGTTATCCCATTTAACTGAAGAACTAACTTAATCTTCAGAGAAAATTTCATTGACAAACACACCAATGCCCTTTCTAACGGTTTTCTTGATCCATTTCAGATTAAATCTAGGCTATTGAAGACCATCTCAATAGTTCGCACTATCAATAATAATTTATATACTACTATAAAAGAGAAACCACATAAATAATGATAAAATTCAGTAAAAGATACAATACGGGGGTGTTAAATAGAAGTTACAATTTTTTTATCAAAATAATAAAGTTATAATTTCAAATAGAAGAACTTGTGTTTGCTGATTTCAAACCAAAAGTTATAAACAAAAATCTACAAATACACTTATTTGGATTTTTTAAAACTTTTGGCTGAACTATATAAAGTAAAAGTGATCTTTAAAAATTGTAAAAATATGATAAAAAAATGTTACATTCACTTTTTACAAATTTAGTAATAATAATAGTGGAGGCACACATGTGAAAGCAATCTTGACACGTGAGGGGCAGATGAAATAGATTAGGAATTCATCAATTCATCAAAGTGGTCCTGTCAAGCGTGTGAGCGGAGGGTGTGATTCATGTGACATCACCCCAAAGGCGACAGGTAGGAGAGGTTGGCCTGTCAACATTCAATCCCGTTTACATTTGGAATTTTTTTCTTTTTTGTTTTTTTGATATTTTTTGGTTTTTTTCTTCTTCTTCTTTTTTTTCTTTTTTTTTTTTAATGTTCCTGTTGGAACTATCTTCTCAACATCCCTTAAGACCTTAGTTTGTAAATTTTAGGCGAATTTGTAGTGATAATTTGAGTGGTTGAGCTCGGAAACTACACATAGTTCCTAAAATTTAAATAGAAGTTACAATTTTTTTATCATTTCATAAAATAAAATATTCTAGATTAATGTAGATATCGATGTCTAATCAAATTAAATTTTTGCAAAAGTTAATTTAAACGTAATAAAACTAGGCATTGCTCGTGCCTAAAGGCACTATCACATTTTTTTAAGAGTACTATTGTATTTTAATAATTTTTGTAAAGTCTCATATTATTATAAATAATCCATACTAAAAAATATTAAATCAGAAAAAAAGTACAATACATAGATAATTATTCTAAGTATTAAATTTTAAAAAAAATTGACAAACTTTTTCAAATTTTTTGGATAATCTAACAGTTTGACTATTTATCAAATAATCTGTAATAAAATCAATCAACACAATATTCATAAGTTCTGCCTGGATCTAACAAAATCACAACTCAATTAAAATCATCATAACTTCTCATGTATACATTTAAAACCTCTAATTTGAAATCAATAGCATAAATCAATTAAAAAAAAGAAATAGATAATTATTTTAAGTATTAAAATTTTTAAAAAAATTGATAGTTTTTCTTGTTTTTTCGGATAATATATCCAACGATTTGACCGTTTACCAAATAACCTGTAATAAAATCAAGTAACATAATATACACATACTATACATGGATCCAAACAATAAATTTACAACTCAAATAAAATTATCCTAACTTTTCATGCATACATTTAAATCTTCAGTTTGAAATCAATAGCATAAATCAATTCAAAAAAAAAAAGTTAATTATTCAATGTATTGAATTTTTTAAAAAAATTGACAAAGTTTCCACGATTTTTCGAATAATTCAATTGTTTGACTGTTTACCAAATAACCTGTAATAAAATTAAGCAACACAATATAAATAGACTTTACTTGGATCCTAACAATAAAGTCACAACTCAAATAAAATTATCCTAAGTTCTTATGCGTGCATTTAAACCTCCAGTTTTAAATCAATAACACAAACCAATCAAGACCTATTAATATGGATGAAAATATATATGTTTCACAAAAATCAAGTTATGCAATTCAGCATGTTTTCATTGGCCATCTACATCTTCAAATCTTCTTTTCATCACTCTACAAAATGTATATGTGTCAACATATACATAGTTTGGTCAAAGAGCAAATTGAGGAGCATACACAGCCACCTATATATTTATGAAAGCAAGAACCTAAAATGAATTAATCTAAAACATTCAAACGAAAGAAATCTTAAATTTAAAGCTTAAAATTCATTAACTTATTAGGACGTCTCCAAGGAAATAGTGTTGTGGCATTTATGATTTTCTATTTGATTTTTTAGTCTCTAACTATGTCATCTCAATCCTACAAAAATTAAGTTAGACCGTAAAATAAAATATAGTAGATGAAAATACTTGAACTTCAAAATGAATAAATGAAATTTACCTTAAATATGATTAAAAAAAATTAATTCGTAAAAAATACTACAACAATACTTCGGGATAAACGATATTTGGAGTGAAATTAGAAGCATATTCGGAAAGAAGAAGACATGCAATTCGTAGATATGCATCTAGATAAAGCCACATATAGTTGCCAATGACTAAAAATTGGTGTGCGCAAATCAATTCCAACATATTTGATAGATTGTCGTTGGAATTTATTGATTGTCATAGCATATGCGAGTCTGATAGGAAATTGACTTCTTATCATTTTAAAAGGAATTCAGAAGATGATGGTGTCAATGATATCCTTGGAATGAAGACTAAATTGCCAAATTTATCTCCAGTTAAAATTAGAGTTTCAATTATACGTGAGCCACATCTAGTAATCATCAATCGCGCTCCATTACGAAGTCCATCTTTCGGTGAAATATTTCTCAACAACATTACAGGGCAACCGACTTTTAAATCTAACTTGAACTATGATAAACCAAGATCTAATGAGTTCAAATACTCATTTGGATATCGATTGGTAAGCATTCGATCAGACTCATCATCTGTAGACAATTTGTTTATTGCAAAATAAGTTGTTATCTCTTTCGAAAAATTATTCAGCGCGACAAGATTGATAGCACTAATGTTGTCATTCTGGGCCGAAAGAATTGTGCATTCAGTTAGAAAGGTTGGGATCACCATTCCAGCAACTCCTAGTTGTACATAAATTGTGGATATCATCTCATCTATATTATGGCACCTGTGTAGTGTTGATGGAAGTTCTATGGTTTCTTTTGGGTCGGTTCCAATCTATATAACAAGTTAACTAATTGATGTGACATTTATCTCTTGCAATCCAAATGCTCATGTTTCTTGAAGTGAATCTAATGGCGGGGGAAGTTCTGAGGCTTAGGAGAGTGCCCTGGAAGAGAAACAAATTTTGATCCAAAGACTATTGTTCTTTCTAACTAATCCAATGGTGGGGAGGCATGTAAAGCACATGACACTTGTTGTGGAAGAGAAACACAGAGATGAGATCCTATGTTCGGCACCTCTTTGATGTAAAGAAGATCAACGCCTCTCTAATACCGCCGCCCAAACGTCGCCTCACTAACCTCAGCGCCTCCGACGATGGATTCTCTTGCCTCTCACTCTCTCGCACTCAGAGCTCTCTCTCGTTTCTCTCTCTATCGCACTCTCACCACTGTTGCTCACCGCCACTGGATCTCTCTCTCTCTCTCTCTTTGATGTTCACCGCCGTTGGGTCACTGTGCTTGCCCTAACCCTCTTCACCGCCGCTCCCCACCAACGCTCCCCACCAACGCCCTTGCTCCAGTCTCAACCGTCGCACCACTGCACCGCTACCTCGGAGTTAAAGGAGCTCCCCACCGCCACCAACTACCAGTGCACACACACTCTCTCGCTCTCTCTCATTTCAAAAAAATAAGAAAAAGCCCTAGCACTCATTTTCTCTCCTCTCCTCTATCAACAAAAGCATCTATTAGATGTTTTTCTTTCAGTAAATCGGCAACCAATAGATGTTTTTCTTTCAGTAAATCTACTGTTGGGTCACAGTGCGTTTGTTTCTTTTTTTGTTTTTCGTTTTGTTTATATAGATTTCTCTTAATTGATTTGCTCTGTATTTCACAAAGATGTTGAAATTATTTTTTGTTTTCTTTATATAGATGGTTTGTGTTGTTCTTTCCATTTTTTTATTTCTCTTTTTGATCTTACTTTTTTACAAGCCATTCGTAAATGTTCAGAATTTGCATTTGAAGAACATTAAGAGCACAAAAAAAAAATAATACGAAATATCAATTTAGAAATTGTTAAGTTCTTTTTCTCTCTGGGTTTTTTGTTTTCATTTTGCAGAGAATATAGATCATCACCACCGATCACTCCGTTCACCCCGTTCACCATCGATCATCGCCAGCCACCGCTTTCTCTCTCTCTCTCTCTTTTTTGCGAACTGAGGTATTTTTCCCTAGCCCTCTTTGTTCATTTCTATTCATCTCTCTCATTTTTTGTATTTTTCTTTTGCATTTTTTTTTCGGTCTAGTGGTAGTGAAACAGAGGCAAATTTGGGCCATCTCTTTCTCCCTTTCCCTCGAAAAACATGGCAGCCCTTTTGTAGTGTGTGTGTGTGTGTGTGTGTTTTTTAAATGGGTTTCAAGAGTGAGTTTGTATGGACTTAGCGAGAGTCTATTGCTTTTTAGGTCATATGGATATAGAGAGTTCATAATAATTTTGAGTTTTGGTTGATTTAAGAGTTTGGGTTTCATCACATATATAGTGAGAGTTTACATATTGTAATTTGAAGGTGTGATCCTATGAGAGTGTGTTTTTAGGCAATATTTGTCTATTGAATTGATATAAAAAAATTACATTTTTAGGCACACACTTTCAAAGCTCACATATTGGATTTTTACTCCTCACCCATTTGTATTCAATCTATATACAGTTGTCAAATATAAGTAGGAGAAAATTTAAGATGTGATCCAAGTGTTCAACAGCAGAAGTAACTGGTCTTGAATATATGTAGTTGTTAGGGTTGGTATACTAAAAATCATATTTTTAGTATTTAATTTTATATTTTTAATAAAATTAATTTTCTATTTTATGAGATTTTTTATGAGCAATGTATGTATAATATTTCTTTAATGTTATGCATAAATGTCTTATATTATGTATAATATTTAATTTGGTGTGTAGAGTACGACTTGCACACATAAGATCTGATTTTTGGTTCTTACAGAATATAAGTTTTATATTCACAGTTTAGATGGAAATAGACATACAATTAGTACGACTACAATACAGAGTTTTAGTAGGCTTGTCTTGGTTACGGAGAATAGATAATAGCGCCGTCTATTATTTCGACTCTCTGTGCTAGTACACTTTGTGTGTATTGAACGGGACATTTGGAGTAATTAATTTTATACTGACTATGTAAATTAATTCACACCATAAGGTTATTATGAATAGTTCTTATCATCTTAATCCTGAAATAATTATTGATTTGCGTATATTTAATATTTATTATTTTGATTCATTAGAAGATGCGATCTTCTATGGGTCTATATTCCTGGTGAGTTGGATAGCGGTATTATTTATATGACGAATATTAATTATTGATGGAATCCACGTTCCAAAAGATCTAGATTGACGATACCCCATTAAGAAAACTTATAAGTTTTGACAAGGTCAAACCCTGTAGGTGAATTTAATTATTTGGCGGTCAAATAAGTTAAGCAGAAGGGCTTAAGAAATATCAAATGCCTATTAAATTAAATTATCAATAATTAAATTTAATTGGCGGGTATCGACAATCTTAACGTAGAGAAAAATGGTAAGTATTTAATAACAAAAGCTCAATGCTATATAGTCTTGAGATTATGGGTCAGAGTGCAATTATAATTTTTAGTGGTGTGAACTGTAATTCAGTGTTGTATGAAAATTGTAGAAATCGCTACTAGTTTTCCATGACTACAGATACTGCTATGAGGTTTGCTTAATTACAAAAATTGCTAATACGTGTCTGTGTTCCACTAGAAGTCTTACTCATAATTACTCATCAGGTTCCTACTGTAGTCTTATATATATACGGGTAGGCTAAACTAGTTTCATAACTTGTCTTCTAAGACTAAAGTTGTCTTGGTTCTGCCGGTACGAGTTCTCGGAGTATTATAACTCACACTATATCTGGGAATCGCATAACGAAATACAGTAGAAGGTTTGACAAGAGTCTCAACTCGTATTCAAATCGTAGTTGAAGATTTGACCGGTAAAAAAGTATTCTTCTAAATTAATTTCGGATGCACGGGTTTTATTTTGATCGTTCGTTATCAAAAAATTTTATCTGGAGCCTATTTTTGCGTTTGTCCATCCAGTTAATTTTTTTAGATAATCATTTGTAAAAATAAAGATCTTGGTAGTTTTTTCTCCAACAATTGGTATTAGAACCGTTTTATTTTTTGTTTTTGATTATCGAGACTGGATAGTTTTAGAACTGTTGCTAACTTTATTTTGCAGGCATTCTAATCCTAATTTTATGATCGCCATTTATTTTTCATATTTGATTGAATTGTGTAAATGATTATAATTTTTTTAATCACAAGGGTTGATCGTGATAGATTGAATGTGAGCCTTCGGAACATAAGATCGATATAATAGCTACTTTTATGTTTTTAAATATCTGTTTAGATTATTTAAAGACAAGTTAAATATGTCCAAGAATACGAAGAACAGAGGTGGCACCGGTGGTGGTTCAGGTTTTAATGGGCCATAGATCGCTGTAAGTTTTTCATAGTTCTAAACGATTTTTTCGGTGAGTTTTTCTGCAATATTTATGTATAAAAAATAACGTAAATAATAAGTCAAAAATAGCAAAAAAAATCACAAAAATAACAGTTTTTATGATTTTTGGGCCATTTTTGGGACTATTTTTTAGAAATTTTTTATACATAAAATAGAAGTAAAATATATTTCAAAATACTATCAAAAACAAAAAAAGGGCCAAATAGTGCATTAAAAAAAGAAAAAAATAGCAGCGGTTTTTTGGCGGTGATGGTGCTATAGTAGCAACTTTTAGGTAGTTTTTCGATAGTTTCTGGGCTATTTTTGAGTAGATTTTTTAACAGAATGATTCTACTTTTCAATAATTTTTCAACGATATAAAGTACGTCGAAAACAGAGTTAGGGTAAGGTTGGAACGGCCTGGGAAAGTTGGCGATTAAAGGCGGCGGCGCTGGGTGCGGTGGCAGCAGCTTTGGATAGTGTTTTTGGTAGTTTTTGGGCTATTTTTGAGCAGTTTTTTCATAAAAAATAATACTTTTTGAGAGCTTTATTTTGATAAAAAGTACGTCAAAAACCGAGTTTGGGAAGAGGTCGAAAAAGTTCCAGGAAGTTGGCTGCGCAGTGTTGCTGCAGACAGCAACGTTTTTTGAGGTTCGGACAGTTTTTTGGCCATTTTTCAGCAGGTTTCTAGAAGTTTGTTTGAAAACAAAATCTCATATTTCGAGAGCTTTCCAACGATATAAAACTCGTCGAAAACGGAGCTCGGATGAAGCGGCTTGAAGGCCGTGGCAAGGCGGCACCAGCGGTGGCTGGTGGTGGTCCAATGGTTTCCCTCTCCCGGGATTACTTTGTGTTGATTTTCTGATGTATACGAGACTGATATGATATATCAATATATATCAAATAGTATCCGAAAAACTTAATGCAATTAGGACTCTGAATCAAAAGCGAACAAAGATTAAAACAGCTGACTCTCTAAGGGAAACTAAAACATCTTCGTGTTTCACTTGGATCATAAAATCAGAATATATGCATATCATA
>JAOTRH010201386.1:0-42270 GCA_034768845.1 Heliamphora exappendiculata | reverse complement strand
AAGCTTATATTAAATATAAAACTGTACGGGGACGTCCCGTATATTGAATTTATTTAGTGGATTGAAATGGCGAGATCCAACGGAGAAGATGACCGTCGGTCTTTACGTGCTCCGTCCTCCGAATGCCTGCAAAACAAACCCCCGGCCGGTGGGTGGAGGGAGGGTCTCAGACGTCCAAGTTAGCTTCCAATGAAATAGAAAATGCTACTGAAAAGCATAAAATCAGCCCCTCTCCTCTGCGGAGAGAGGGGGTATATGTAGAGGGAGACTTAGAGAGCAAGAAAGGGACAGAAAGAGAGAGAGAGAGAGAGAGAACTTTCTTGGGTTGTCCCATCCACTGACAGTGGATCGGATGGGGCTTGGATTTTCTGTCCGGGGAGGATTTTCTCCCCACATTAGCCTCCAGCTTTTACATTCGTCTTTTCAAGAGGATGTGGAAGCTGCAAATACCTGATGTTTTGTCGTGAAGACTATGCAATTGTGTTGCTTCGAGTGCCTGGTCGAGTTAGGACTTTCGATGGGCTGGTCTAACCCATGTGATTATGCTCATCTTCTCCTAAAAATCGAGAGCTAGGCTCGGCACCTAGACTGGGTTAGGATTTTTAATAGAAATCGAGAGCTGGGCTCGGCACCTAGACGGGGCTAGGGTTTACCATAGAAATTGAGAGCTGGGCTTGGCACCTAGACTAGGCTAGGGTTTACCATAGAAATCAAGAGCTGGGCTCGGCACCTAGGTTAGGTTAGGATTTTTTGCTGATGGGCTATTCTAACCCTGTGGTCTCTTCTAGTTCCTGAGATTATTCTAATCTCCTTCCTAAGCAAGAAAGCTAGGGCTTTTATTGATGACTGAGAATTAGGCTCAGTACCTAGACTCGACTAGGGTTTACCATAGAAACCAAGAGCTGGGCTCAGCACCTAGGCTAGGTTAGGATTTTTTATTGATGGGCTATTCTAACCCTGGGAGCTCTTCCAATCCATGAGATTATTCTAATCTCGTGCCTAGGCAAGAAAGCTAGGGTTTTTACTAACGACCGAGAACTGGGCTCGGCACCTAGGTAGACTAGGGAATCCGCTGAGAACCGAGAGCTGGGCTCGACATCTAGGCTAGGCTAGAATTTTTTGCTGATGGGCTATTCTAATCCTAGGAGCTCTTCTAGTTCCTGAGATTATTCTAATCTCCTACCTAGGCAAGAAAGCTAGGGCTTTTACCGATGACCGAGAACTGGGCTCGGCACCTAGGTAGACTAGGGTTTTCGCTGAGAACCGAGAGCTGGGCTCGGCACCTAGGTTAGGCTAGGATTTTTTGAAAGTTGAGATAATTTTGTAGATGAACAATACCAATAAAGAGAGAACTCAATGTCTGGCACATCTATACCGGCGTCGTGAAAGCGTTTGGTGACCACACTAGTCACAGAAGTGCAACTGAGACGAGAAAGAGAAAAATCATAGCAGCAAGTGACTTTCTACGAAACATCCTGTCAAAGAGGAGAATCCAAGTAGCTTTCGAGAGAGATAGAATCTAGGGCCAGCGCTATGGAACGCTTCCTTCTCGATACTAGTTCGACACGTCAGGTGCCAATAAAAGGAACTGCTGAGCTCCTAAAGTTTTGGGCAGCCAACTGAGCCCCAGTTGCTGAGAGGCAAAATTGCTGAAAAACCCAAAGTGCCGAGGAGAGGTGAGACGTTGGGTTATGCTGAGCTGACATACCAAGTGTGCCGATAAAGTTCCGAATCGAAACATCGAAGTGTTGAGTACATGCTAAGATCCAGGATGCCGACAATGAAAGTCGGTACTAAGATAAACAATGGCCGTCGAGGTGCCGAGCAGATCAGTAGCTGAGAAGCCGAGCTCTTCACTGCCGAGAAAGGTTCTGAGAAGGAAACTTGATGGTGAAGGGAAAATCGTATTGAAACTAAGAATATCGAGGAGGAAACGTGGTACCTGAGATACCGAAGAGCCAATCAACCACAGGGCCCAACAGATATGGTGAGCAAACTTGGCGGCTGAACTATGCACCAAAAGTCGTTCCTCCATTAGATCGCTAAGTTCCAGTAATACACATCTTGAAGAAATTAGTATGCATGGCCGAAAATCATTCCCAGTAGATCCACCCAATCACTACCACCGAGAAGGATAGATAACCCTAAAAGAATCCATGGAAGGTAGTCTGCTGTAAAAGTAAACATCCATAAAGACTCATGTGGATAAACGGATTTTGTTTGCCCCACACATACACCAGCATGAATATTAACGAATTGCCCAGAAATATTATTTGTGCAAATGAATCCGATACCTAACATATCTTCCTCCCCAATGGGTTTGTAGACAAGCCGAGCAATGATGGCGACGATCAACCGCGGATAAATAGAAATTCATGACTAGAGGTCGTGCATGACTGCCAAGTTGTGCTATTTCTTTCTCGTATACCAGCAGTATATGTGTATGTAAAGAGAGAGAGAGAGAGAGAGATAGGGAGAACCAGAGCTGGAAGAACTACGTGGTGCCGAGACACGACCGTATTGTGCCGAGATGTTGCAACAGTAAGAAATGGTGCCGAATAGATCAAGAGCGAACAGCACCGTGATGCTGAATAACACCCGCCTGTTCATACCAATTCGGCCAGAGAGAGAAAGAAGTGGAACCAGATTGCCCAGCTCCGCCAGCGATGAGAGCTTTGCCGAGCGGCTCCAAGAGACGTATCGAACTAGAGCTGTGGCCGAACTGCTCCAAGAGAAATTCCCTACTAAACTGGAGCTTTGCCGAACAGCTCTAATCTGAAAATTCCCTACCGAACTAGAGCTTTGCTAAACAGCTCCAATCAGAAAAATTCCCTACCGAACTGGAGCTTTGCTAGATAGATCTAACAGAAAAATTACATATTGAAGTGGAGCCTTTCCGAACAGCCCCAAGAGAAAATTACATGCCGAACTAGAGCTGTCGAACCGGAGCTTTGCCAAACAGCTCCAACAACAGAAAATTTTGACGCCGAAGTGGAGCCTTGTCGAACAGCACCAAGAGAATTATGACGCCGAGCTTGGGTCGACTATCTGCTGAACAGATGAGTTTACTCCAGGCTATGGCCACTCGAAATTATGACGCCGAGCTATGAATAAAACATGCTATATAGAGAGAGAATAAAATAAGCTATATAGAGAGAGAAAGGCCCACTGAAGAGAGAGAAAGGCAATGCGTAGGCCCTAATATAATAGATTTGGTACCTCTTGTCAAAAGGGAGAAACAATTTTGTTTCGCTTTTTGTGTGTTTTTTCTTCCCTTTTTTTTGTTTGGTGTTTCGGTGTCCTCTAGGAGTCCTCCTCCCAAGTCAACAGAATACTACTCCATCATTATTCCCTGCACACCGATGCCTATTTGCGGAGATATTTTCAAAAAACTTCCATTTTTGCATCCGTGTTTTAGAGTGAGAAAATAAAGCCCCAGACATAATGGCCCCGTATGACTAACTTGCTTATAAGCAAGTTTGACTAAGTTGACGAAGTTGACTTTTTCGTCTTTAGTGAACTTTTTTCATCATTTAGTCAAATTTTTATACTTTTTAGATTCCTCTCATTGAGACGAGTTGAAAAAATAAAATTTTTTGATCAAAATATAAAAAAAGTTCAAAAAAGACGAAGATAAGCAAAAAATAAGCAAAAATGTCAAATCAGTGAATTTATAAGTAAAATAAGCAAATACGCAAGGTATGCCAAACGGAGCCAATGTAATTTTCCTAGAAAACAAGAGACGAAGGCTATATACAAAAGAGGTAAAAATCACTTTCCTGGAACTTTTGACACTACCTTGACTTGAGACTGCGCACAGAAAGAGTGGAGCTCGATTTAATATCCGACTAAAAGCCATGCTTCCTGTGAACTCTGTCGTTTCCCACAGACGGCGCCAAATGTACAGGGACGTCCCGTATATTGAATTTATTTAGTGGGTTAAAACGACGAGATCCAACGGAGAAGATGACTGCCGGTCTTTACGTGCTCTATCCACCGAATGCTTGTAAAACAAATCCCCGGCTGGTGGCCGGAGAGAGGGCCTCAGACGCCCAAGTTAGCATCTAGTGAAATAAAAAATGCTATTGAAAAGCATAAAATTAGCCTCTCCTATGCGGAGAGAGAGAGAGAGTATACGTAGAGAAAGACTTAGAGAGCAAGAGAGAGAGAGAACTTCCTTGGATTGTTCTATCCACTTATAGTAGATGGAATGGGACTTGGATTTTCTGTCTGGGGGATTTTCTCCCCATATATATATATATATATTCTATTTCCTTTTGAGAATTAAGTCTTACCCCATTAAAAATCTAGGCAAGTTATGATTCATAAAATCAAAATCAACGATATTCAAGGCTCGTAAGTTAATGGCGCCCTTAAATTTATAGATTTCTTTTATAGTTTATACTATTATATATGTTTTTTAAAAATGATTTTTGTTTACAAATTTTAAAAAATATATTATCTATATTTATTTTATAAAATAGTTCTACAAATAAAACAAGTGCGCGGAGTCTCATTTGTTCAAACAAAAAAAAAGCCTATATATTAAAATTCTTCAAATTAATTTAATCTATATAACTTTGTTTCTTTTAGAATATATTGTCTTTCTTTTTTGGGCAAAGTTTAATTTATAACATTTAGCAATAATCTTTTTAATAAATTATTTGATTCAAAATTTAGTACAAGACGACTAGCTACGAAAGAATTAGAGATTGAAAAAAAATTAGCACTAATCTTTAAAACACGAAAAAAGTAATGAACTTGTTCCCAAATACTAACATTGATTTAGAAATAACTTTGTCAAAAAAAAAGTTAATTACACTAAAAAAACAATTGATAAAAGAGTTCAAAAATAAATTAACAAAGAGAAAAATATTGCGATATTGTGAATTGAAAATTTATAAATTGAAACATTTATTATGTAAGGAATTATTAACAACTTGACCCATAAAATCTAATTAATTTTTTTTCAATGTTAAAAATAAAATATAATAAATTTAAATGTTAAAGACCTCCCTTCAAAATCTCACCTCAGCCTTCCCGACATGGTTGGATCACCCTAAACCAATTCAAGGAACAGTAGCGCATACCCTAGAATCGATTAGGTAGGTGGTTGAGTTGAGGCAGAGAGGAGATTAAGTTATCAATCGTGTCGGGATTGATTTCCTACTTTCAGCTAAATGAGAGCCGCACAACCATCAACCTTGATGGATGTGCTTTCGTTATATAATCTTCTGATTTTTTGGCCTCTAGTGCGCCTTTATCCAAAAAGAAATGTTTTTCTTGGCAAAGCAAGGAAGCACAGTTGTGCGCCTCCTCATAGCCCCTCCTCTTTTTCCTATAAGTTATAGAATCTCCTTCCGGTTCATAAAAGATCTGACACCGCCAACATACGCAGCAACAGAAGCATACTTAAAAAATAAAAAAATTTATAAAAGATAAAAATATGTAACATAAAATTTAATTTATTGTCTTCTTTTAGCTTATTTTTTTATTTTATATATATTTTTTTATATTTTGATTAATTTTTTAATTTTTTAACTCGTCTCGATGAGAGAAGCCGAAAAGTATAATAGTTTGATGGAATTTTGCTTATTTGTTTTTTTTGAATTTTTTTGACTAAATTTTTTATTTTTTCTAACCGTCTTGATGGGATGAACCAAAAAAGTAAAATTTCTTAATCAAAAGATAAAAATTTACTAAAAGCAAGAATAAGTAATATAAAATTTAATTTATTAACTTATTTTACCTCACTTTTGTCTTTTCAAAATTTTGATTAAAATATTTTATTTTTCGGCTCGTCCCGATGAGAAGAGTCGTAAAATTTAATAATTTGATTAAACGATAAAAAAAATTCACTAAAAATAAAAATAAGTAAAATTAAATAAACAAATAAGTAATTATCTCAAACTGGCCATTATTACTTATATTTATAACAAGATAGAATATTTGATACGACATCTATATAGGTGTTAAAAATTTAATTATTAAAATAATATAATTTTTGCATTTACTTTTGCTCTTTCTCCTTTTTCATGTTTTTTTAATGTAAAAAGATAAAAAAATATTTATTGATATTACTTCTCTTTTTACTAATTTAACAAAAAAATAATTTAATTTTTACATTTATTATATATTTTTTAATTTTTTTACTTCTATAAATAACAAACTAATAAAATTATATTTTCATTGAATGTCTTAAAATTAATCAATTAATTAATTATTAAAACTTAACTAATTAAATGCCTTTAAACAGAGTGATAACTACAAACTAGTTCCATATGGTTGTAAGAATAATCATAAATTACATTATACTTAAAACAATTTTTGGAAAACTTGAGGAAGCATGCCCCCCCTTTCCGGCAAACGCTTGGCATTTAGTTGAAGAAAATAATAATAATAATAATAATAATAATAATAATTATTATTATTATTATTATTATTTTGTGTATTTAATTGTTGCAAAAAAAAAAAAAAGAGTTTCATAATCACAGTTTTCATGCTAGTTTTCCCACAAATAGATCCTGTAAAAAATTTAAAAGACTATACATTAAGGGAAAGTTAAAAACTAGACTTAAACTAAATACAATTAATTCCCCTAAAAGTATTTTTTTGTTTACTTTAATTTCTTAGTGAATTATTTTCTCATAAATTTTTTTCGACAACTAAACAAAGTTTAAGTTGTGAAATTTTTTTTTTGTAATATAAGAATATTAATTTTAAATATTTTAAAATTACATAAATTTGTTGATTCGACTTTGTTGCTGTAAATAAACATACCCGTCTCCTAAGGGCCAGGACTTCATGTCTTAAATCCCTTTGACACTAGGTTTTGTGGGTCGAGAACACACATACACGATGGTTTAAATTGTTCACATATAGGCTATTATTTACGTAGAAATTTAATTTGAAACTAGTATTTTATTTTACAAAACTAACACTTTAAACATAAACAGTTCATTTTAAATCAAAATTATTTATTTTGTGTAATTATATCGATCAAATTGAATTTTTATATGAAAAATTTTATTCAGAGTGATTTATGAAGTGAAAGATTCGAACGACAGATGTTAACACACTACTAACTTGCAAAATAAAGTATTTAATACAGGTTTAATTTACAGAATTTTTAACATGAAATTAGATTATATATCTTGCGAAATTATATTTTTTTTATTTGAATACAACATGTGGGATAATAATTATGTATTTATTGAATAACTAATCTTATAAAATATAAAATATACAATACTTAAAAAGAATATGATGTTAATTATTTATTCAATATTAATCTCATAATATTATTTATTATTAAAAATTATATATTTTTTATTATTAATTCAAGTCATAAATTATGAAGCCGAAAATCTGTCATTTTGCTCTTGTGGTGTGTTTTACGGTCACTAACTATAACAGTTTTTCTGCGGAAAAATATTTTTCACAAAATAAATTCTGTAAAAGCATAGAAATATGTATGACCAAAAATTTAAAACCCTTTTTCTTTTTTACTAATTTTCTTGTATAAGAATTTTAACAATTGTACAAAACCTATAAAAATCGTTCAATTCCATAAATTAATTAAAAATTTACATCTGTCCTTATCTTGTTACGCCTTGGTCAATAGTGATTAACGTCCATGGCGACCATGCTAGTATAGAATAGGCTGACGCAATACATTGGAAAATATTTCATAGCTATATATATATATATATATCAACACACAAAAAAATTTAAAAAAAAATGAGCAAGCAGTCGATATTTGACCGTTGATTTCAAAATTTCCTCTCAATATTACTTAAAAAATATCTACTTCATTAATGTATTCCTAGATTCTTGAACGTGAAGCGAGTTTTTGAAAATAGTTTTGATTATTTCTGTGTTGGTTTTTTGCCGTTCTTTGTTTTTCAATTTATATTATTAGCCATTGTCACACACACGTGTATACAAGTATGTATTTTTAAAATACAATATAAAAAAATTAAATAATGGAATATTTTAGTTTTTAAATTGTGAAAAATTCTAATTTTTAAATTAAGTAATAAAGCAAAAATTAAATGGGTATTTTGGCCAAAACAAAGAGTGCACACAACTTTAAATTTAAAGTAACACCAAATGCATATTTTCGTATTAAAAAAACCTACATAGTTTCATTTTAAAGGAAACAACAAATAAATACGATAATGGTACTGCTAGTAACTTATAAATTATAACTTGTAACTGAAATTATGAGTGTTTGATAAATATTGTAGGTTGTAGCTGATATAGAAGAAAAAATAATTATAAGTTGTAGCAAAAATTATGAGTGTTTACAAAAATTTATAATTTATAAATAAAATTAATAGTAAAAAGTTAAAAGTATAAACAATAGCTTTGCCCAAAATAGCAATTTAACTAGATAAGAAAAATAATTGTGTGTTCTTAATGCATTGATTAATACAAACAGATTTCTAATTGATAACTTATTAATTACAAATGTCCACTATATATCATTATTATAATAAATTATATAAACAATAACACTGTGGAATTTAAACAAAAAACTAACTTTTAACCCAATCAACTAATTTTGAGAAATTAGCTTAAAATTTAATTTGCCAAACGTCTTTTCAATTCCAATAAATTTTTTAATTAAAAAGATAAAAAAAAAGATTAATTAAAAAAAATAAAAAAATTTACTTTTAATGTAGCAACCAACCACGACCAAAATATAAGAGTCACAAGATCACGTGCATTTCTTGCAATAAGGGCATGGATAATCACAATACTTGTGATTAAGAATAATAATAATAATAATAATAATAATAATAATAATAATATATAATATTAAAGTAGATAACCTGACAATTGTCAAAACTGAGTAATGGAGTTGTGTGGTTTTTAAATTGCGTTTAGATTATAATTGTTAAAAAGAGTCAAAGTGGCATTTGGAACTTTTTCAAAATAAAGGGTGTATTTAGCAAAATTCTTGTTAATAATTTTTTAATTTTTTACTATTAATTTTAATTATAAATTATAATTTTTTTAAAACACTTACAACTTATAATTATTATTATTTTATTTCAATTATATATCACAATTTTTATTAAACACTTATAATTTCTATTAGAAATTATAATTTAAAAATTATTAATTTTAACAATATCAAACACAACCAATATATAGCTTTAAATACATGAAACACCCAATCATTATTACTTTGCTTTTATATAAAGAAAAAAAGCAACGAAAATATCATTGAGAGATTAAAAAAATGTATTAATATCATTGAGAGATTAAAAAAAATGTTTAATATATGTGCATAACATGTTTTTTTTTTTAACAATTGCCTCTTAATAATGAGTTTGAAAAAATGGAGTCACTCCCGAAGAAGAACGTGATTGGGTGTTTTATGAGCAGAGCACAAAATAGGTTGTCTTCTGGAAAAGTGCGAAAGGAATCATTTTTCAAAGATTGACATTGAATCCAACAGATTATTCCAAAATCTTCAATTTCTTGGGCATTCTTGACCAAGTAACAAGCGTCTTGTGGCCAATGCCTTTTCAGTTTCCCTTTTAAAAAGGCAAAACAAGAAAAGCCGACTTTTAGATAAGCCGTTTGAGATCACTTGCTTGTTGACTTTGGTTCTGTTTGGTTTAGATTTTTTTAGTGGTTTTTTTTTGTTTTTTATGATTTTGTTTTTAATTTTCTCAATCCATTATGATAAAATAGTGTGTTTGACAAAACTATTACTAATGGCTTTTAGGACATGTTTGATTGATCTGATTAGATATGAAATTGAAATATATATTCAATGGGAGTATATTTTTCTTACTTAAATTCAGCAAGTGATAGAAAAATTATGTCTCCATTAGATAATTAATCTCACAAAATGTGAAATATTCAATGCTTAAAAGAACATGGTATTAACAATTTATCATTACTAGTCCAATAGAACTACTTATCAAGTGAGATTATATATCTCTTAATATTAATCCGATCAATCAAACATAGTCTTAGCTGCCTGTTACTAATTTTAATTGTAAATTACAATTTTTACTAAACACTTACAATTTCTGTTATACGTTATAACTGTTTTTTTTTATTTCAGTTACAAGATACAATTTTTTATCAAGCACTCACAATTTCTGCTATAAATTACAATCTATAAGTTATTAATTTCAACCATGCCAAACACCACCAAAATAAATCTAAAAATATAGCCGCTTCGAAAAAAACTAAAAAAAGTTCACTAAATATGAAAAAAAGTAATATAAAAACATTAAAGTGGCTTTTTTTGGTCTTATTTGATTTTTTTTTACATTTTTGTTATTATTTTTTTAATTTCTTATAACGAGAGAAATTTAAAAAATATATTTGAGCTAATATAAAAAAAATTTCACTAAAAACTAAAAATGCCACATAAAAAACGGTATCCCACACTGTGCCTTAGGCACTAGTCGATGGTAATAAAAAAGTATAGTTTGGCTTATTTTTTTATTTTTTTAATTTTTTCCTGTAATTTTTTTAATTAATTTTTTTCTACACTAATGACAAAAATATGGAAAAAAAATAACTTATCAGCTTATTTTAAATTATTTTATCGATTAAACTTTTCTTAATTTTTAATAATTCTTTTCACTTTTTTAATTTGTCTGACTTTTTCCCACAAATCAACAAAAGGACTTGGACGACAAAATAGATTTTTAACTTATTTCCTGGATAACAATAGTTAAACAATTTACAAGTGGATCAAGATCAAATAAATATCATAAAAAAAAAAGTGGGCTTGAACTTAATTTATACTATTATATCTATCTTATATTATTATTATTATTATTATTATTATTATTATTATTATATTAAGACAACATCCGCTTTGGGTTCTTTTAAAAGTAATCTTTAAAAATTGTATGGATTTTCTTATACTAAAAATATCATCACATGGTCTCACTTTAAATTTGAAGTTTATGTGGACTTCTGGTTTTATACAAAATACCCTTTGAAATTTTTTTTCATTACTTAATTTAGAAGTTATAATTGTTCATAATATAAAATTTATTTTTAACTGCTCTTTTCCTAAGAATAATTATTTAATGCTTTTGAATTATTATGTGACAATGTCGTGTTATACTCTCATCCAATCTCATCGTGCCAAATTTTACGGTTAAAACATAATAAATTGCTTTTATTGGGTGATTAAGAAATAAGAAATTCTGTTTGGAATAATTACTTATTTACTTATTTTATTTGATTTATTTTCGTTTGTAGTGAATTTTTTTTATTACTTAGTCAGCTCTCGCTGAGACGAACTAAAAAAAATAAATTTTCTAATCAAAATATAATAAGGTTTAGAAAAGATGAAAATAAACCAATAAGCTAAATCTTATGTTACTTATTTTTGTTTTTAGTAAACTTTTCTATCTTTTGATTAAAATAATTTATTTTCTCAGTTCATTTTATCGAGATAATTTAGAAAAAAGAAAAATTAATTGAAAGATGAAAAAAAAATAAAAAAATAAGCAAAAATTATAGAAATTAGCCCAAAAATAGCCATATTGTGAATTTTGATCATTTATTTATCAAGAGTATCATGTGGCATCACCTATATAATACTCCAAATAGTACGTAATAATTTGCCAATTCTTGAAGACACACACTTGCACCCAAGCAATTATTCAACAATAATACTATGGTGGCATGTTTTGGTGACTACATTTAAATACCACATAATATGGTATCTCACGTGTGGTGTTTAAAAATAAATGATAACATCACAAGATAATATAAGTACCACATAAAATGTCACATCATGTGATATTTAAAAATGATCAGCGAAATATGATCACCATAGCATTACTTATTATTCATTGCTCCTAAAACAAGTCAAATTAATAGTCTAACTTCACAACTATTAATGTATATAGTGAGGCTCACTATTTTTTATTAGTGTTTTAGCTAATATATGTGAATATATCTCATAATTAAATAATTAAATAATTAATTTACCCTTAAAATGGCATGTGGGCCAGCCGCTAGTAATTATTAAAGTTTAATTATGTAGACTACTAATACCCTTTTCGTATTGCTGCAAAATAAACAACTTTTGTACTATTTATAATTATATTCCCCTCCAATTATATCCGGGCCGATGCTAACTGGTGTATGATCTAGACTCAGTCACTTCTTCTTCTTTTTTTTCTTTTTATTTATTTATTATTTTTTCCCTTCTTAATTAATTATATAAAATACAACAAGAAGGTTGCAAAAGTAGGTATGGTAGAAAAAGTTTAATGAATTTGATTTTGAAAAAAAGACATGGTCATTGGATTGAAATGAAGGCACCAAAATTATTTTTTTTTTCTAAAGAAAAAATGTAGTATTTTTTGTTTAAAAACTATTTTTTTTTGCTTTTTTGCATTTTTAGTAAAAAAGCTAAATAGAGTTCAAAATAATTTCTTTGGTAACTTAGCTTTTAAACTATTTTTTATTTTTTATTTAAATTGGACATTTTTACCTTTTTATATATTTCATATTTACAATTATATGTTATTGGTAGTGATAATAAATAAGTTATGAATAAAAAGTATTATTATATTTTAAAAATGTGAGAGTTTGAATAGAATATATTAGAAGTTTGTATTTTGATTTGACTTTTTAGTTTTTTTATTTTTTTTACCAAATGAACAAACATAATTATTTTGCATTTTTAACAAAAAAGCTAAATAACTAAAATTGCCAATCAAAGCCTAAATGGAGATTTTCAAGTTTGCCAAATCAAGTGTTACAGGGTAAGAAAATTGGGTTTTTTTCCCAATTTTTTTTTTGGTGTCATATGATTTTTCTTTTGCACATTTTCATTAAAATATTTGTCACTTTTTAGATTTTCCATGATGATAGAGATTTTTAAAGTAAAATAATTTAAGCCAAATCTTAGATTTTTTACTAAAGATGAAAAATAGTTTTTTTGTGTCTTTTTTATATTTTGATCATTTGTTTTTCGAATCTTTTTCATCTGATATGATTTCATCATATTTTCGTTAAAATGTATGTACTTTTCTAATTTTCCATGATAGAAATTAAAAATGTAAAATAATTCTAACCAAAATTTGAAGAATTTAATAATAGTCTTTTCGTTAAAATGTATTTACTCTTCTATTGTACTTTTTAAATATTTTGATTGGTTTCTTTCACTTTATTCCTTCAAACGGAGAGAAATTCATAAAAATAATCAAAATGAAAAAAATTACTAAAAAATCAAACTAAATTTATAATTTATTTATTTTTAATTAATGCATAAAACATGGGCGGGGGAAAAAAAAAAGAAAAGAAAAAAGTGCCGGTCCTCTCTGGCTCCTTTAGTTACACAACGTGTGGTTCTTTTCAACTGATCAAATCAACTGTTCCCATTCTTGCCGCTAACACACCTATGCGTGTGTATAAATATATATTTAAAAATTAAAAAAATTAAATTAAAATTTTAAATTAATAACAGTTATATATTAAAATCAAATAATAGAAATTTTTTGATGAGAATCTTGGATAAAACAAAAAAAATTCACACAAACTTCAAATTTAAAATAACACCAAGTTAAAAGGGCTTTTGGCATTAGAAAATTGAACAAATTATTAGGTACCTCAAACTACATATGATACTTCAAACAAATAGAAGTGTTCAATACACATTAAATAAATCACTCTTATCTTTTATCGTCTACAAAATAAAAATAGACTAATATTATTTTATTTAAAATATTTTTTATTACGTTATTGGATAAAAATATCACGTAAGTAATGTCATATGATATTTTAAAATTATCAAATAATTACTCAAAAAATTCACATAATTTCACTTTAAAAAGAACACAAAGCGGCCAAATGGGTACCCCTTTTATATGATAATAGAGATTTAGTTATCATTTTCATTGGAACCAAATGATTCGGACTTCCTTCTAGAAATGCAAGAATTGCATAGGAGATTATCTATCACCTTCAGTAATTTTAAAAAGATTGAAGCAAGAGACACAGTTCAGTACACAGCTTGCAATGTGAAGTAGTAACCAACAACATCGTGGAGTTTGGTCAAGTGGGTTGAAGTTAGCTTCTATTTTAAATGACTCAAATTATTTATTTTATATAATTTTTTTTTAAAAAATAATAATTTGCAAATTAAATAGAGCTGCAAAAATTATTGATGCGAGAAATTTAATTAAATTTTTTATGACATAATTTGTTAAGACATTTAAAATATTTAATTAATTTAGATTTTTATATAAATAATCTACATAATAAAATTTACAAACTAAGGCCCCATTTGAGATATTGCTTATTTGCTTAATTTATTTGGTTTATTTTCCTCTTTTAATGAACTTTTTTTTATTGTTGAATTAAATTATTATACTTTTCAATTTTTCTTATCAAGATAAGTTGAAAAAATAATATTATTGATCAAAATGCAAAAATAGTTCAAAAAGACAAATAAAAAAGAAAAATAAGCTGCTAAGTCGGAAAAATAAATAATTAACTTTTTCTAGTAAGTTTTTTTTCCATGGTTTAGCCAAATTATTATGCTTTTCGACTTCTTTTATCGAAACAAGTTAAAAATTATTTTTTATCAAAATATAAAAAACGTTCAAAAATTAGACATCAAGGTAAATTGTATTTACTTATTTTCATCTTTAATGAACTTTTTTTTATATTTTTATTGAATTTTTTTTATTTTTTAGTTCATTTCATCGAGACGATTTGAAAAAAATAAAAAAATAATTCAAAATTTTAAAAAATTAAACAAAAACTATAATAATTTGCCAAAATAATAAAAAATATTCACTAAAAACAAAAATAAATAAAATCACACAAATAAGCAATTATGCCAAATGGGGCAAAAATGGGTTGATACGGGCTAAGTGAGTTATAAAATATCTATTTTGAATAATTGCTTTTCTGCTTATTTTCATTCTTTGCAGTGGTGGAGTTAGGAATTTGATTCAACGTCGACACAAAAACATTAATATTTATGATAAGCAAAAATAAAAAATAAAATAAAATAAATCAACATAAACTCAATCGTAAAATAGCTAAATCAGCCACTAAACAGAAAAACTTAGAAACAATATATAATTTTTGCAATTCTCGCATCAATATATAATTTTTGCAATTCTATTTGCAAATTAATTTTTTATTTAAAAAAAATTTATACAAAATAAATAATTTGAGTCATTTAAAATAAAACCCAACTTCAACCCACGACCAAACAACACGATTACTTCTTCACGTTTCAATTAGCAATATATTAACCTATTAGGCGGTGTTCTGGACAATGTCTCTAGTTTTACTGTTTTAAAAATACAAAAATCTATCACAAAATTAACTACAAATGCAAGAAACTAATAATTTATATATTATAATTTATAATAAAAATTGTAAATATTTAATAAATATGTTAGTTTATAACTATAATAAAAAAATAGTTATAATTTATAACGAAAATTGTGAGTGTTTAAAAAAATTATAATTTATTATAAAAATTATTATAAAAAAGAGAAACAAAAAACTAACCCCACAAACTTGGCCAAACACCCCCTACTAGATGAATGACTAAGATTTTATAAAAAACTATATATGTGGGACTTAATTACTTTTAAGAAATTTTGTCGTTCATATATTTTATGCGACAGAATTTTTGTGTTACTAAAATTATTTTATTTTGTTACCTACAAACTCATTTAAAACTTCAAAATATTTAAAGAATTAAAAATAGTTTTACTATTTATATCAGCAGCTAATATAATTAAACAATTCATACATTGGCCAAGGTCGGGCTAAATTTTGATTTTTTAGCATTTTTTTGTTTTTTTAAAATTTTATTTATGTTAACGTAAAATATTTTACAATAAAAATATTTTACATGTAAAATAATTTTGTAAAAATTATTTTTTATTTGCATTTTTTGGTATTTGGTTAAAATTTAAAAAATAAGAATGAGATATGAGAGTGACCAAAGGCAAAAAAAATTCGGGTGAAGAATTCCAAAAAATTTCGGAAGGATTCATGTAAGAAGAATCTGTCTCTCATTCTCTCATTTTTATTTGTTATGAGAATGGTCAAATGCAGAAAAAAATGGATGAAAGTTCCGAATGTGCATTTTAAAATTAATTTACAAGTTAATTTTTTGTAAGTTAAATTTAGTTTAATGAGGTAAAATATTTTACTAAACAAATATATTTTACATAGGTATTATCAATCAAATAGTAAAAATTAAGTAAAATATTTTATCTAAAAATATTTAACATTGAAACAAACGAAACCTAAATTTCTTTCATTTGTGGGTCTTTTTTTTTAATCTTTTTAAATTGTCACAACAAGAAAAAACAAAGAAAGTAAAAAAAGAAATAATTGATCACAATATAGAAAATGTTCAATAAAACAAAAACAAGCAACACAAATTTTAATTTTTTCACTTATTTTTGTCCTTGTTAATCCTTTTTTAAATATTTAAATATTTTTTTAAAATTTTTTCTCGGATGCCAAACATTAGAACTCTGCTAATTAGACCGGATCAAAATCAAAGAATAGTCAAAACGGAAAGATTCATGTCACGGCATCTCAAGAGAGGGATCAAGCAGTGGGGGGGGCTACAGTTATAATAGTTATAGCCGAAAAGGTATTACAATTTAATCAAAAAATTATTTAAAATAAAAAAAAAATAATTATTCCGAACTGAGGCATTTCTTGGCTTGCAAATTGGAGGTTGAGGAATGAATGTTTATAAACTTGGTCAAACTTGGATGCAATTAAGGTCCTAATTGGTAATTTTGATTTTTTAATTTTTTAATTAAAAATATTAAAAAGATTAAGATTGTCAGTTTGACAAAAAAAATTAAAAAAAATAAAATAAAAAATCAAATCATAACACAAAATTTTAAAATATTATATTCAAAATTTCACAATTTTAAAAATACATTGGGAGTATTTGAGAAAACTCCTGTTACTAATTTTTAGCTTTCTATTATTGATTTTAACTACAAGTTATAATTATTTTTAAATACCAATAACTTCTACTACAACTTTTAAATATTTTTTTTTATTTTAATTATAAGTTATAATCTTACCAAACACTTATAAGTTCTACTACAATTTATAAGTTATTAACAATAATATTTTCAAATGCTCCAAATAATACACTTTATTTATAACTTATTTATTACAACTACCAACTACGTATAAAATTATTAATTGTTAATATTAAATATATAAAAAATAAAATTATTTATTTTTAATAAAAAATAAAAAATATAATTTTTTATCAAAATAATTAACTTTAAAAAAAAACTTTAAAATTAAATTATTAAACAATTTATTTTTAACCTAATTTAGCTTTTATTGCCCCAATCCAAAATGATGGCTTGAGAGTCAAAATTACAAATCATTTCAACCAAAAAATAAAAAAATAAAAAATTTACACATCATTGGATCGCGATAGAATCGTATGGTGCCGTGGTACTGGCAACTACATTATTCTTTCGGTCTGATTAATTAAAGGTCATTAAGTATTAAAGGCTTGATTGGTAAGAAGTTTAAAGATTTTTTTTTTTTACTTTTTTATATTTTTAGTTAAAATGTTAAATTATATTTTAAAAAAGTTGTTTGGCAAGTTAGTTTTTTTTAAATTAATTAATTACAAAAATTATTATTTTTTCTTCTTATTTAAATTAAACAATATTAACATTTTATATTATTGATTATAATAATTATATAGAGTTGTGATTGGAAGTTAAAAAGTTTTCAAATAAGTGTATTATTATATTTTAAAATAGAGTAAAATTTTAAATAAAATTTTCTAAGGAACTAGTGTCTCAATTTGGCTTTTTGAGCTTTTACTCTTTTAGTTTTTTTGCAAAACGAGGTATGTTATTATTATTATTATTTTTTAAATATTTAGGTAAAAAGTCAAAAAAGCTAATAGACCAATCAGGCCCTAAGTATGTGTAGATTAAAAAAAAAAAAAGAAGCGTGATCTGGCCATAGATGGCTTATTATAAGAATTGAGTTTGATAATGACAAGACACAAGTTTTTACCTTCTTGAGATATTTAATTAGATTAGGGTCCTGTTTGGTTAAATGGCTTATTTATTTATTTATTTATTAAAAAATAAGTAAAAGCATAAATAAGTATGTTGGTTTGGCTAACTTGGTTTTTAAGTAGCTAATTTGTTTATTTGGTTATTTTTGCTTATTAATTTAAATAAGTAAGTACGCTTAGCTAAATTTTAGTTTAAATTTTACTTATTTAATTTATTAATTTATTTAATTATTAGCTTACATTTAGCTTATTTGAAAAATTAAACGAAATTACCAATTTGATTTTAAATAAACCAAATAAAAAAATAAATAATTACCCAAACGGGCCTAGGAAAGAACATTACATGTGCTTAGCAATATACACGATCAGAACTGCGCTAAAATTAGGTTTCATTCTACGAACTTTAAAATAATGTAATTTTCATTCTACAAGTTGGTTTTAGATAAAATTGATTGTTTTGAATTTCTTTTGTCTGTATCTATCAATCAAGATCAACGATTGATGTCAGGTTTTTTAAAAAATAAAAAAATAAATTTATTTTTCGGTAAAATTTTACTGCACATAAATTTTATTTCGAGTGCAAATTTCACAGTTCATAAAATCAAAATTATTTTTTTCTAAAATTAATAATTAAAAGAATAATTACGTAGTTGTTTTAAATACAATATAGTAAAAGAAGAACAAATCGCTGTTAATGAAATTTCAGTGTTTCAGTGTTACTGCACAGAAATTTCAATGCAGTGCAAATTTCATTATCAATGAAATTTCACTAATACAAAATTTTCATAGTTACTGAAATTGTAACTATTTTTAAAAAATTAATGATTAAAATAGTAATTTCTTTCAAATTTAATGCAATCAATACACCTTTATTGACGGTGAAATTTCACTGATAGTGAAATTTTATTTATTTTGTACTATTTTTAAAAAAAAAATTCAAAAAATTAAATTGAAAAATTCAAATTTAATAAAACACCCATGCTTTTTCTTATATACAAAGGTGAAATTCTCAAGGAACAAGGGTGTCAATAAAGTGTGATGATTACGTTATATATACACAATTTATATATATATATATATATGTTGTTTCTGATATGTGACGAAGTGCACAATACTAGAGAAAGGGGGGTTTTTGAGTCGGTTTTTTACCGTCGCAAATAATATTTTTACCGTTGTAAAAGAATATTTGCGTCGGCATTGTGACGGTAAATGGGGAGGCAACTGTTCAGGTTGCAAAAGGGTTTTTGCGATGGGAGGAAGCCGTCGAAACCATTTACGACGGCACCTTATGGTTGTAGCGACGGCACAATTTTTGACGCAAATACTTACTAAAAATCATGTTTTGGCCGTCGCAAATGGTAACAACGGCTTTGTATTCTTTTAGCAACGGAAATGGCCGACGCAAATACTATTTACAAATGTGTTTTTGCAATTGCACAGTGCCACCACAAATACTATTTTAAATATATACTTATTTGCTACCGCATGATGGCCGTCACAAAAATTGTCTTGCGACGGTATAACTCCCAACGCAAAAAAATATATATAAAAACTTCAGATTTTTTTGCTACGGCTTTGTGCCGTCGCAAATGTGTTCACGCCTTTTGTGAGGGCTAAAAACCGATGCAATATGTGTTCATAATACATGTCTGTTGCAAATACTATCGATTTTAGTGATGGTAACAATTTTGATACAAAAAATAAAAATAAAAATTTATCCATCCATTCACATCCAAACATTTATTCATTTATCTATAACAATATATCAAATGCTATCTTTTTATAACAATATTCATATCCGTTCAATTACATATCAAAATATTTAAAAAGTATATATTTATCAAATAAAAATCAAAACATATTAAAAAATACACTAAATATGTCTGAAAACAATATTTATATTTCAACAAGTATAATTCAAAATAAATCTTTCTTGCTTCAATAAGTACTATCCAAAATAAAATTTTTTCCATCACTGATTGCTTTGCCCCATTACCATACAATTTTTTTCTTTCTCTAACACTTGAAAATCAATTAAAATTATTTTAAAATATAATAAGTATATAAATCATGCAATACACGTATATATACACGAAACTTTCTATTCTGAACATCAATACCTGTTGTTGAACCTGGCATAAGTGTGTACGTCTAGTCCTATGTGTGAGTTCACGAATTTAATTTGCATAATTTTGCGTAATTTTGCATAATTTTTGATCCTAAATTCACCTGTAACATCAGTTTAACTTGCATAATTTTACTATCATAAATTTAATTTTATATGTATAAATAATACCTGTACATCATCACTTGTTCAATACTCAACAAGCTCTTTTCATTGATATGCTACTATATAATAGAACAAGAAAAAAAAAAGGCTGAAGCAAATGGAACATAATAGAACAAGAAAGAAAGATGTCAACTTGCACTTCAATCACAAAACATTTAGCAAAAACTTGAAATCAGATAATGATCGCACTCTTCCCGCCTTGCTTTTTTCTACAACATCAATACCATGGATAAGAAAATGCAGTTTAGGACTCTATTTTCCAGCCTATTTCCTATAAAACTCCATTCACCGGCCTGTTCATCTTCTGCCATGTGCAAGTTGGAGAATTCCAACAAACAGTTTAAGCTCAGCTTGCAAAAAATTGAGATGCTCTACAAATTTACACTGGCAAGAACAAATTATTACAGGCCGGAAAAACTCAAATTTGAAGTTCTTTTAATTTCTTTGGATTTACTACACAAACACTAAAATTTTTTTTGTTTGGAAACCTATGACTTTGAATCTTTTTTATTGCAGAACCTCTATCACATGCCAACCGTTACAATGATTGGTTTAGAAGAGAAAGTTTACGGTAGCTATGCCTCTCGTTCTAATAAGAATATTTGATAATTCTACTCCATATAACTTATCAATGCTGAATGTTACAAGATATACTAGTGATGGTTAAAAAACACTATCATGCTTTAATCAGGTTGGACATTCCTCTAACGAATTTATACTACTAACATAAATTAAAATTTAAATTCTAGGGGATGAATAACTGGTAATTTTATAAGCACTGAAACTGTTGGAACAATAATTAGACAGCAAAAAATCTGTAGATGATTGAAAGAAAATAAAGTGCATGTTGACAAACATTCTACCGAAGTATGCACCAAAACTATCTCAAAGTTTAACATTTTACAAAGGCATGTCATCTAAATATCTCAAAAAGTTAAAAGACAGACGATTATGAATTTACCATATTGAGAATATGAATAAGATCAAGTCTCATACCTGACAACTTGTTCAGGAAAATGCTTTCCTAGTTGCTTCTGCTGAAGTGTGTGCAAGTCACCTCCCGGGTGTGTTTGGATAGCCTAATACTTTACTAATGATTTATACAATGGTGAAATGTAGTTTACTTATCCAAATGCATGTAAAAAGACTTGATGAGTTAGCGCAATAATTAATAATTTTGTTGTTGTTGCTGGTTTTGAAATATCAATAGCTTTTATTGGGGCTCCTTTAAACAGGTGACTAGAGTTTATTTGATAAGCCCCTGAATCTGGTAGGTAATCGAAACACTTTGGATGTCACAAAACAAAATCAAAACCAAACACAAAGAACTCACCAACTCACCAGTAAGGAACAGATGAGGTGGTGGTTGGGAATCGTTAGCAGTCAGGGCAAAATCATAGGGTTAGTCCACACCATAGGTTACCTCCACGACTGCCACTTCTTGCTCGTTCGACTAGCGCACAAGCACGCCGACCTCATCGTTGTCTCAATCTATACATCAACCCATGTCAGTTTGCCCCCTCTGAAGATCTCGTCACTTGCCCATCTGATTTTTTCGGTGATATCAAGAAACTCAAATATGTTCCCAGCAAAGTCGATGTCGTTTTCCACCCTCACAATTTGCATGACTAGGAAAACGGCGGTGGCGATAGGAATTGGGTGGAGGGAGGAGAGAAAGAGGGAGCGGCGGCGGCGATATCTTGTTTGGAGGAGAGAGGAATAGGGCACGAAAATGGGATAGGGTTGAGATGTTGGACATGGGTATGTGTGAGAAGAGAGGAGAGTATAATGTCATCTGATTAAAACTATGTCGTTTTGGTTTTTAAATTAATAAAACAGCGTAGTTTTGTTTAAAAGCTTTTTCAACTAAATATATCATATCGCAAACATTTTTTTTTTTTTGCGACCAAAGTCTTTGTGACCACCAGTTTACCATAGTAAATAATCAAAGTTTCACTTATTGCATCGGCCATGTTTGTCGTCTCAAATAAAAATATTTTTTGCATCGACTTTTCATTTATTTGCGTCGAATACAATTGTCGTCTCAAAAAGAATAATTTTTACTTCGACAAATGAGCCGACGCAAAAAAATTCGAGCAAAAAAATTCGAAACAAAAACTAATTTTTCCAATAGTGGCATTAGGGTAGAAAAGTCTTTAAAAGATAAATTACTTCATATAATAAAAAAAAAGTTAATGAGAGATTAAAGCAATTAAAAACTTTTAAGTTGACCTAATGAATTATTACATCTTTATGAGGGATTTATCACTAATTTTCATATAAAAAAGATAATATTAATATATTTTTAGAATATCATATAGAGATTTATCATTTTTACAAATATTAATATAATGGGTAAATTATAATAACATCTCTTAAGATTTAGGGAAACATCAGTGACCTCTCTTGAGGTTATTGAAACGACACTGCACTCTCTTCTATTTTAGTTGCCGGTATCAAATTTCTCCTTGTGTACTAACAGCGTTAAAAGTATTAACAACTTGCTTAAATCATCATTTGATTTTTCTAAATATTCCACATATGTCCTTTTGTAGTGACGGAGGGCATTCACAATGGTCTTGGGTAGCGGAGGGTTGTTAGAGCCAGTGACGACGGACGAGGTGACTGCCGTAAAGGTGGTGACGAGGGTGATGATGAATTCCCTGGTGTAAATGAGGATGAGGAGGAAAACCTCACAATCACCGGAAACCCACCCCCACCACCGAAAAGTGAGAGAGCCCTAGAGAATAAGTTGAAATGGAAGTTTTTCGGTGGAAATCTCAATAGCCACCACCAACCACAACAACCAAAACCCCCAAATCCCACACCACCACCACTACCGAAACCCACCGCTACCACCGAAAGAGAGAGAAAGCTTTAGAGAGCAAGTTGAAATGGAAGTTGTCGGTGAAAATCCAAATAGCTGCTGACTAACCACAACAACTAAAACCTCAAAATCCCACGCCGCCACCACTACCAAAATCCACCCCGGAATCCCACATCGTCCCACATCGTCGTCGCCGATGGTGAGGGTAAATAAAGGTTGCATCGCCTCGAAGGCGACGAAGGAAAGGCATCCAATTAAGGCTTGTTTCCATTATGAGCAGTTCATGGCGAGGAGTTTGGAAAAAGATAGATGAGTTTGATGAGGATCGTCCGAATTAGATGGTAGTTGTGTGGAGAAGACGACGGGGCTGGATCTGCTGTCGGCTAGTTCTTACGGCCAAAGAGATAGGGCGTTTAATAGGTTGGTCCTGTCGTCTATGTCAATAGCCATACAGTAACTACTCATAACTCCTTCCCTGTCAGCAAATTTTACCTTATGAATATAATGACTCGATCTTGTTGGGCAGTTAGAAGACCATAAATAACCCACATAAAACAAGTCATAAGGTATTTTCGAAGTACTATGTAAGTAATACCACATATCAGAATCGACAAATAAAAATGCTTAATGCATACTAAGGTTCCGTTTGTTTCAAAGTAGAATAGTTTCATTAGAAAAATATTTTCAATGAAAAACATTTTCAGGAAAATCATTTTTTAGAAAATATTTTTTATGCATTTGATTGTGATTTTGAAAATAATGGTGTATATGTGGTAGGTTAGAATATGTGGTAGTGGTGGCAGTGAAAGCGATGCCAGCGGTTGTGGTACTGACCCTCGACCCCCAATGCCCGACTCTTGACCTCTAGACTTCCAACCACCAACTCTCGACCCTCGACCAATGGACCCCCCGCTCTTGACTCTCAATCCTCGTTCCCCAATCCCAAGCACCCGATCCCCGAACACTAAGCTCTCGATCCTTAGGTCTCGAGCATCTGAACCCTAGGCCTTAGGCCCCTGATCCCAAGACCTCCATGTCCTAAACTTCGATCACCAACTCCCAGACCTCGGGCCCTGAACCCTCGATCCCTGACCCTCAGACACCAAACCCCTGGACCCCCAACATTAGGCCTCTGGGCCTTTGACCCTGAACCCTCGAATCCTAAACCCCGACCCCAAACCCCCGAACCCTAAGTCCCCTAACCCCTGGAGCACCAAGCCTTAAATCCTCAAACCTCTAGCTCCCAAATACTCGAGCCTCGGGCCTAGAGTGCTACGCTCTAGGCACCTGACCTAGAGATCCCACGGCCTCGACCCCCGCTTAAACCCCGATCACCAACCCTTGGAACCCAGGCTCCGAACTCCCAATCCTCAATTGTTGGACCCCTAACCCTTGAGTCCTAACCCCTAATTCCCGGATCCCTAACCCTTGAGTCTTGACCCCCAATTCCCAGTCCCCTGACCCTCAACCCTAAATTCCAACCCCGACCCTTGATCTCAGACCCCTTACCATAGACTATGGGCCTTGGGCCCCATGCCTGGACCATCGGACCTCGAACCTTGTCCCTTAGACCCCTGACTCCCGAACCCTAAATCCCGACCCCCAATTAGCACTATCACCTCCATCGATGCTACTAGCACCACTACCACAAAATGACTTACGCCTTTTTTTTGTAAATTAATTTTGGTGTTTTGAAGTAAATATTTTACCAAAAACATATTTTGCGTTGATTTTATCAAACCTATCACTGAAAAATAAGTTAATATTTTTCGTCGAAACAAATAGAGTCTAAGTGTGTCACATTTGACTTCAATCTATCTAATAAAAGTTGGCTAACATTGTTTTATCCAAAATATTTTCTACATTATTAGATAAGAGTACCACGTGATGCTTCGATACTCGCTATTGAATAATTACTCTCCTTATAAGGTGAATTGCCATATTTATTTTACACTATTTACATAATACTCATTACCATATTCGACGCCACGGTCAATTTGGTTGTTCTTTTAAGGAATGTTGCAAAATAGTAGCACATGAGGGTAATATATATATATATAATGTTGAGTTTTTCTCTCGTAAGAGTTTTATTATCAGTTAAAAATATATTTAGATCCAATACCTCTTTCTCGATCAAAAAATGGTAGTGTTAGCCAGGGGCGACTTCACATGGTGGATTATGGGGTCAATTGACCCCCTATCAAAAAAAAATTTATTGTTATTATTATATATATTTTTTAATTAGTGTGTAATTAACTCCATTAAAAAATTATAATTGACTCCATCATAATATAAAAACACTAAATGATTAATTTTAACGCATTCAACCAGATTACTACTCTAAGTACTTTTATTTCAAACACAGATTATACATTCGTAGTTCTTAAAAAGTCATGACGACAAAATTTTTTACAAACTATAAATTTAATTATATCACAATTGCTGAGATATTCTACACAATTATAAATATGCAATTTTAAGAGCTTAATTAATTAATTTTTTTATAAAGTTGAATACAAAATTACTTGTTTGTGTAGTTTAATTCAATAATTGATTTGTTTCATGTATTAAAAATTATATTTTTAATATTGTTGATAATGCGTTATTATATACAAATTTTAAAATATAAAATCTCGTTGAATATAATCATAAAGGTTTAAGTTTTTTTTTTAGTTGAAACAACAGTATAATTATATTCAAACGGTATTCTATCTATTAATTTAGATATTAAATTTAATTTGTGTTATACTAATTACAAATGAATAAGTATTGTCTAATGTAAAAATTATCTTATAATTTTTAAATGACCTTATTGATAAAAATTTTTGGAGTCGCCACTGGTGTTAGCTATTGTAATTCCAAATTTCCAATAACTAGGCGATAGAAATAATTTTATGAACATAGAAATATATACAAACAGTCAGAGGAAGTGTGTGGATAATTATATGAAAGTGTATGAGTGATCGATTATATTTTCCAAAACTAGGTGGTATCAGTACCAATCTTGAAAAGTTATGATCATTTATGCATTTCTGTGACCCATTTTCTTGTCCGTGGAATAACTAAACAGTACTGGCCAGGACCGGTTTTAACGTTTTAGGGCTTCTGGGCGAAATTTTTAAATAAAACTTTTATAAATTCTTATAAATAAAAATAAAAATTTAATAAAAAATTATTACATGAATTTAAGAAGGCTTGATTTGTTAAGATGTGTTTTTTTATGTCTTTTAGTTTTTTTACTTTTTTGTGAAAAAAACAAAGAATTGAATATATTCGGTAACTTGTGTATTTAAGGCTACTTTTCTTTCAAAATTGTTATTTTTGGTCATTTTTTGTGATTTTTTATAACCAAATAACTATTTTACATTGGAGAGTAAGAAAGAAAATTACAAGTATTGTAATTTCAAAGAAACACCTAAATAGCCTAAAATTATAGATACTAAAAAAATAAAATAACTTCATCAAAATATCACTTAAAAATTATTCTTCACACATTTCATTTAACAATATTCTATGAACAATTCAGTGTTTCTAACTAATTTTGTACTTTTACAGACTATTATTAAAAAAAAAATGGTAAATCTTTTTGAAGGATTAGACCTAATTTTGACTATCCACTAATAAAATAATTTTATTTTGAGTTTGGTATTTAAGGGATAAACCTAGATAAATTTTAATAAAATTAAAATCAAAGTAATTTGGGGCCCTTTTATTTGATTGAGGTTTAGTTTAAAAAAATATTTTTGAATTTAGTATAATGGTTTAATCTAAAAGGGGCACCATTTTTAAAACCAAATTTGGACCCTAGGCGGCCGCCTTGCTGGCTTGTGGCCAAGGCTGGCCTTGGTACTACTCCTATTTGCGCTAAATTTTGTTTTTTTTTTTTAAATTGGTTTTTGGCTAAATGTTTTACATTTTTCGGATTGTCTCAATCATAGGAATCAAAAAAGTATTTTTTTAATTTACTAAAATTAAAAATAAGCAACATATATAAAATATAGCTTATTAGTTTTTTATTTTTATTTTTTCATATATTGGTTATAAATTTTTTTTATTTTTTCAACTCATCTCAATAACACAAATTAAAAAAGGTATAACAACTTGACTAAATAATTTAAAAAATTACTAAAAATAAAATTTTAAAATTTTAAATAAAATAAAATAAATAAACAATTATTCCTAATGGAGATACATACAACAACATGTCATCGGATTTAGGTCTCCGACGGTCACCTCGCATGCCAAATTTCTACCTGGCCTGTTCTCTTTTCTTCTTTTGGAACTCTTTCCCTTGCATCCACAAGCGAGTTAACCTCAGTATTACTTCTCAATGGTCACTAATTTGAATATTTGCAGGATCACTGGAAATTTGCCGGTTTTTTAACTTAAAGTCCTCGAATGAGTTGAGGTGTACGCAAATTGGTTCGAATACTCAGTTAGCAGAAAAAAAAAAAAACCCTAGTTGTATTTGTGGAGAAATTATTTTATGAGTCAGAAAAATCACGTAACCTATCAATACGGTACGGCCATTCAATATATGTAAGACACGTGTCCTTTTAATATAGGACTACACTAATGTGCTATAACTATTTTCTCTAATTTAGAATTATTTCTTAAAATTATAAGTACATAACTTTTCATATTTTAAACTTGTCATACATCTGACTAACCTAAGTTTTAGCCTAGTAAAACAAAAAATTATAAACAACCTTCCACCACCTACAACCTTTAAGGTTGGAAGTTTTGAAAATTCTAACAATACCAACTTAAAGAGAATAAAACAGATAATTCATGTGGGATAAAAGCTTATTGACTTATTGGCATTTTAGAAAAAAGCCAAACACATGTTTGATATTAGGTTTTTTTTTTTTCTAGTTTTAATTTCAACAGAACAAAGAAAATTTGTTTCCCTACCTCTTTCCCGGGAGAAGTTTTTGAAACCCAGTTCTCTAGTCCAATAATAATTGTCATTGGTCAATTCCATTCATAATTTTTCAAAACAACCTTGAATCACCTCAGTTTCTCTTGCAATTCAGAGTTTAAGGTTTAGGGTTATGACATACAAAGTAATCACAAAATAGGAGGCATACAATTTATGTGGTTTGAATATATATATATATATTATATTATATTTGACGTCCATATAAAAAAAAATAATTTCACTATAAATCAAAGAGATACGACAATGGAGGATCGAAGAATTTTCTCATCTTCAACTCAACTCTATCAACACTCTGTTATATCTCTCTCTTACCATCTCATTGCTTTTCTCACTACACAAAGCACCTATTTATAGAAAATGAGAACCATATATTCACAAGCATACTTGAGTTCTAAAACAGTTAATATCGTTGGCTAGGATTGCTGGTATGTTGGATTTAGTGACTGATAAGGTGGTTGGTGAGAGCTCAAGGTAGACAATAGTGTGGTCTTCTAACAATTCTCTCCTTTCAAATCAATCAAAGGGCTAATGTCTCCCTAGTTGTAGTCCATCCCAACATGTCTCTACAAATTCTAAAATTATCTCTCGACACTGTTTTTGTTGGATTCTCGTTATTATGAACTTTCACCAACTTCAATAGCCGCTTCTATATTGCTTCACCTATCTAGTGATAATGAATATTAATTTTCTTTATATAAATGGCACGGTACACAAAATTTTTATCCAGATCAATTGTACTCTGGCTATTATAATGCGCCTTATACTCTTCATACTTTAAACCTAGTTCTTGAAGGAATCATTGTAACCACAACATCCTCTTTCTAATGTTAGGGATAGCAATGTACTCTTTCTTGATTGTGGACAAAGCAACCAACTTTTACAGCTTGGACTGCCATGATGTAGTTTCTCTTGCGAAATTGAATAGAAATTTAGATCGATGTTGACTTTCAACCATCAAGGTCACTTGCCATGTCATAATAGGTGAAACCTTTCTTTTCTTGAATTAGAAAAAAATCTGCTCACAACGGTAACAACGTGAGAAATTTCTTGCTAAGTGTCGTGATCAAAATAGGAAGGACTTGTTGTTCTTATCTCTTTTTGGTTCTATGCGACAAACTAAGTTTTTATGCTCATCGACCGGGTCGTTAGGTTGCTAGCTACGACACGAATTAGATTGAAAATAGGTTTTAAATCTTTTGAATTGCCACCAAACGTTTTTATTTGGTGTGTTAGGCCAACATTTTAGTTGTTTTCCATAAAAAAGACTTTTGTTTTGGAAAGTTCTGACAAAACTTATCAATTTTGAAAAACTTATCTATCTTTTGAAATGTATTGAACTTCGAGTTTTAAAATGTATGTATGACTCATTTTTTGGTCTTTGAAAATTGAGTTGGTTTTGAGAGTTTACTGTTATCAGTTGAAAAAATACTAAACACCAAATCATGCACTTTTGGTATTTTTTCTACATTTAGCCCCATTTAGTGGATCAATCTCATTATTTTGACATATATAATACAAATAGATGAAAATTTGTATTCTCTAGAAATAGAAAAATATGCAGTTATATATAGAAATGCATTTTATGGAATTAGAGCAACACGCAATTATGGATAGAAGTGCATTTTTTAAAAAATGCAAAGTATGAATAACACATAAGATGTTGTCGATATATTAATATATCACGACAGAGTCATAGTACTGTACCATTGAACCGAGTAACTTGGCTCCCTACATAATTGTATTCATAACCAAATCTAACATAGTGCATATGAAATAGGATTTGAAAGATGATTTGATTGATGATGATTGTGACCGAGGCGTAAAATGGATTTCAATGTATTCATGCTTGGAATGAGGCCAAACGTCGTTCATGGGAAATAAATTTGGAAAGGAGTCATTTTTTAACGATAGCCCAGATTTGAGGCATTTTGAGATGGATCTTTAAAATGCTTGTTTTAAAGATTTTTTTATCATGATCATTCTTTATGTATTTGTTTTTTACCTATCTTTATGTATTTGTTTTTGACCTAGACTCAAGCCGTAGAGTCGTACAAAATTGTGATAATAGAAAATAAAGTTTAGAAAAAGAAAGTACAATTAACACTAATTAGAAGTTGCAGCCCATCCAACTCTACCTTGCTATGGGGTCGGGCTATACAATCCCAAATCAATGTTAGGAAAAGTGTGATTACTTTTGTAGCAAAGCCTTAGACAATACTTAAACAAAAAAATACCTAGATTGGTAAATTGTTTGAATTCAGACATCACCTCTGCTATAACCGACAATATTATCTGGATTAATAGCAATATAAAATGTCAGTAGAGCTTCAGTTAGAGAAGGGATACGTCAACATTGGTGGATCGACAAAATGCAAGTAGAACTTTGGCTAGAGATTGGATACATTGGCGTAAGTGGATGGATGGAATGCCGACAAAACTTCTGCTAGTGAATGGTCCCCATACATTAGTATGTACCAATTCTAGTCATTATGATTTTGGAGTACTTGTTACTTTAGTAAAACTAGCATTTTTCTGTTTCCAAAAAACATATTTTTTCATTGAAATCCAAATTCACTAAGTATAATCACGACAATTTTCCTTTTGACATCGTCATGTTCATCCCTTTCTTGCTCATATAACAAAGTCTTTTGTTTTCAAGTCCAAACAATCGATGTCACTGTTATGCTACTATAAAAATTCAATGACACATATAGTGCTCTTCTTTTTTTCACAGACCGAAATCAATGACCATTTACTCGTCTTTCATACACATCTAACTTTGTTTAGTTTTAGAACTATACCGGTAGTCTTAATAATTTGCACATTAATGTTTTGTACAATATTACAAGTTTTATTGCCATCGCCATTGATAAGCAATAGTCTGTTTCCACTAGTTACGACAAGTATTTTTTATTTATTTATTTTAGGAATAGGTATATAGCATAATAGCCTCACAAGACTATTGCTGTTTCTTTAATAATTTTTTCCTTCTCCCAAAGTTCTTTTAAAAACGTGCGTCTGTGCCCATAGTCCAGGAATGTAGTATTGATGCATGGTTTACCTGGTGGAGGAACTTGGAAGTTTGAACATCTAGATTGCATAGAGAAAAACACTGAGCAATCCAACTTAGGGGTCAAAACGATATGAATTGAATTCCGTTGCATGGAATTCTAATGCATAGAAAAATAAAAATAAACTTGTTTACCCACGTCACAAAGAAAATAAAAAGTACGTATTTTTTATTGGTTTATATCTTGGGCTTCACTACTCTATATATATAAGGTGGGCTCTACGGTTTGAATAAACAAAATCATGAGTATAAATTTGACAATGAATCTCACAGTTTGAATTAACGAGAGAGTGAGTATTATTCACCCACCTTGTGATCAGGTAGATGAACAAATTCAAACTTTAGAAAAATATTTGGGACATTAAATTTGGAGGATACTGTACTGAGAAAATTATTAGACACTATCGAAATATCACGTAGCATTACATACAAGGTATTTTAAATAAATAAAAATATTTGATGCACACAAAATAGAACATTATTTGTCTCCCTCATTCTCGACAAAGATATGGTAATATTGTCCTAGATAGAATGGTTTTTGTTACATTATAAATTGGGAACACTACTTAAATAATGTCATATAGTGTGCTTCGAAACTATCGAATAATTATCCACTGCGGTGTTTCTGTTCGGAATTTTAATTTGGTTCAAATTCTATTTGAATTGAGATAGACTTCTAGTCCATTATGTTACTAAATCTTAACCACATCAATTTGATTTTTAAAAAAAATTTTAAGAATGTAAACTTGCACAAATTTGATTAGTTTTGAACTTGACTAACACTAATAGGATTAGATTTAGTCTCTGTTTCTCTCATATAAATATGATTGCATGTTTAGATAATTATTTGTGCGCAAGTTGTTTTAGAGAGAGAATTTGTGAGAGTTGAGTAATTTGTAATTATTTCTTCATTTATTGATTTTTACCACTGGCCGTGAACGTAAGTAAATTATCGAACCATGTAAAATCTATCTCTTTCTATTTGTTTATGATTATTTTGAACCTTTCTTACACAACAAGTGATATCAGACTTTTGGTTAAAACTAGTCTTTTGCTTTTTGCCCAGAATCTGAAGTGACAAAAGATCGCTTTTGAATATATTAGAAGTTTCGTTAGATCAAGAAGACTAACGGTATATTTTACGTCAAAATCGAAATTCGAATGCATCCTCAAATGCCGTTTAAGTTTTTACTCATATTTTGAATGCACTAAATGCGCCCTCAACTCAATATTCCAGATCTATGAGAAAATGTTTGTGTGCTGAAAGCCTAAGATTGACCAAGCCTGTGCACGTGTGCGGCCTTGCTCCACCTCAGCCTGGTCCAGCCCTAAACTGGCTTAAATAGGTCCAACTTTGTTCTTTTTTTTTTTCAGAATATTGTTTGTGGTAGAACTTAAGAATTTTAATGGCCAAAGTTGATGAAGGTTTTGTTTATTGGATTCGATTGGTTATTTGTGTCATTGATTTATATTCGAATAGTCATCTCTGAAAAAATTAAACTTTTGAGTCTTCGTAGTAGACATAGTCTGTTTTATTCAACTGAAGGAATCTATTTTATTTATCATGAAGAGTTTGATATTCAAGTGGAGTTTGTTCTCAAATAAAGTTTGTTATCAGATGAAATTTGTCAATAGATAATTTTTGTGTCGGTTATTTAATTGCATTTGTTAATAGAGAATATGCTGATAGTTTGGATGACAAAATGTGTCATTTGAGTCAAGTTTCAATACAAAATGAAGTTGATAAAATTTTATAATTTGAGTAGCCACTCCACTCGGCTCATATTTGGACGTGATCCGTGCATATGCTCGTATTTTGTTTAATTTTTGAAATTTGGTACCTTTAGGTGCAATTTGGCGTTTCAGAACGCATCTGGTGGCAGCATTAATTTTTTAATATATCTAATTTGAAACTTTGGTCACCCTAAATGAATTTAGTGCCACAAAGCGTATTTGAATATAGAGTTTATCTGTTGATTTGTTTGATTCAAGAATTTGAGCACTTTTAGTGCATTTGGTGGCAATATTGATGTGTTGATTTGTTCGGAATATGGATTCTCGCTAAGGTGAAAATTGTTGAGAATTTTGGTTCAAATTCTATTTGAGTTGGGATAGACTTTTAGTCTATTATGTTACTAAATCTTATCTACATCCATTTGACTTTTTGAAGAGTTTTAAAAAATGCAAATTTGCACAATTTTGATTAGTTTTGAATTGAACTTGCACAAGTAGAATTAGATTTGGTCTCTATTTCTCTACTATAAATATGATTGTATGTTTAGATAATTATTTATATGCAAGTTGTTTGAGAGAGAAAATTTATGAGGGTTAGGTAATTTATAATCCTTTCTCCATATATTGAATTTTGCCATTCGTAGACGTATACAAATTACCGAACCACGTAAAATTTGTCTATTTCTATTTGTTTATGATTATTCTGGACCTTTCTTAAACAACAGTTTCTTCACAGTTGTAAATATTTTTGAAAATTTTCAACAATGGATTGTGGGCATCACAAATTTGCAATCCAAACACAACCTTATGAGATCACCTACTAATTTGAACTGAAGGACCATTACTTGTACACTTATGTTAGGTGCGGGTATGTCTTTGAATATCAAAGTAATACAATTTGCATGTCTAATAATACAGAGATGCTAGACTTTTTTAAATAGAAAAATTTAAAGATTAGTTTTTTTAGACCTCATATAAGATTTAGTTCTATAATTTTTATTTTAAGAGATTTAATCATATTAAATTTAGCATAATTATATTATTTGTTGAAATTTTTGAATTTATTTGGCTGAATTCAATTGGCATTTCTAACTGAATTCAATTGCAATTCAAAATTTAAGTGGCCATTGAATTTTAGAATTCAATTGGATTCAATACCAAAATTCAATTGCTAATTCAATTGGCCATTCAATTGGCAATTGAATTCTGGTGTAATCCTCATGACAGAAATTTTTCATAAATCAGCCTTTTCTAAAAGTAGAAAGAGAACACAGAGACAACAATGCACAGAGGTAAGAGAGGAAAGTATACAGGCAGATTGCAAGTTCTGTGAGAGAGAGAGAAAGACAGACGAGGTACGTTCGTAGCCGGTCTTTGGTGGTGTTCCAACGTTCGGGTTAACCGTTTTATCCTGGGAGAGTGACGCCGGTAGAAAACCTGCAACACCCTCGGTAGGCGGTGAATCATTTTTAAGAAAATAGCGTTTGCAGGACTCAATTTGCATATTCTATTCATGTTATTTTTTGCAATTTTATTTTTGTAAATTCTGTGTATTGTAATTGTTGAAAATTAATAGAGATATATTTTTTGGATCACGAGCATGTATCTTGTGGCGTGATATTTATTTCAATATTATTAATTTGTTCCTATTTAAGAGTTAATATTTCTTGTTTTAGACAAGCGAAAAAATTCAAGTTATACATTTATCAAGTCATCATAATTATTGCGAATGGAATGTGATACATTTTTATTTAACTAATATCTCAGTTTTATGAATTGATAAATGTATCACTTATTATATAGGACTAAAACTGTAAAAAAAAAAAAAAAATAGTACGGGACTAAAATTCTATTATCAATTAATAATAGAACTTATACTAAAATTACTACTTTAAATATAGAGCCCCAAATAAAAAAAAGTATAAGGATTCATTTTTTGTTTGTTCGTTTTTTAAATTGCAGTCTCATCTCATTATATTTTACTGTTTTGAATATACCTCGCTCAATGGAGTGATATTTCTAATCCAATGCACGTATTGGAAAGCTAATGTCGCGAGATAGTTTTTCTTTTTATTACAAACTTTAAAATTTTATAAATTTATTTTTAGAGAATTTACATGTATATAATATATTCATTGATATCTATCAAACATAACTTATATTCAATATGAGATTTTCTAAAAAATTTGATTATTATTTCAGTTTTTAAAAACAAATAAGTTTCTCAATTGCAAAAAATATATATATTAATTTTTCTAAGTTTTAAATTTAATTTTTCAAATTCAAAATTGAGATATTTTTCAGTTTCAACATATTGAGAAATTTAATAATTCTTAGTGCTAAAATTATGATTTATTATAATTTAATTTACTTTATTCATAAGTTCTAAAACCAAAAAAAAAAAAAAGTTACCAAAACACGTGCTTTTCGGAAGTTTCTCAGCTTTAAAACTTATAAATATGTATAAAAGTTTTAAAAATCATTATAATTTACACATTAATAAACCATAAAATTATAAATTTTCTAAATTAAGAAATTTCTCAATTTGCAACCGAGATTTTCTCTATTTGTAAAATAAATTTCTCAATTCCTACTTTTATCCACGATACAAATTAACCCTACTATAAACTTCTAAACAAGATTAATAATTAACTAACTCTCCTTAATATGAATCTTGTTTGATAAATTTTAACGAATAAAATTATCTTATGAGCGTGCTAAGAGCTAGCTGAAAATATTGGAAGCTTTGAAATTAATACATATACGTTAAGATGCTTGTACATGGTGTATAAATAGTTATATTAATTAGAAGCTCTCCAAAATCAAAACAATCACACTCTATTTATAAAAAAAAAAGTACAAATATGTTCACTATCAATTATTAAATTTAAAAATCATACTGTATCTTTAAAAATCTTAGTAATGAAACCAATTCTGTTAGAAATTTTCTTCAAAAATACAAGATGAATTAATTAACACTAAAAAGCTTCATATTTCTTAACATTGTTATTTTAGTTTTGTAGGATGAAATTGCATTTAAAAAGTGGCATTAAGTTTTTCATATGTTGTAAAAGAAGTTAGTTCATATTTGTAAGGTTGCTACGAATAACTAAACATGTTTGGATCCAAATTGACCTGTTTGGACATATATATTGTTGGAAGAAATTCAACGCTACTATAATATATACATGCTCGGTGATTCAGAAAGTACATTTTTATTGACTTTTAACAATTACAATAAACAAAATTATAGGAAATGAAATATAGAAAATAGTATGAACCGAATTTGCAAATCGAATCCTACAAACGCAATTTTCTTAAGAATAATTCACCGCCTACCGAGAGTATTGTAGGTTTTCCACCGGCGTCACTCTCCCAGGATAAAACGGCTGACACGATCGTTGAAACACCACCAAGGATCGGCTACGAACGCACCTCGTCTGCTTTTCTCTCTCTTACTCCCACAGCTTTGAAATCTGTCTGTATATCTCATTTTGTTCTTTCCTTACTGTTGTATTTTTCTCTGTATTTTTTACTGTGCTGAAAATCAGAAAAGCCTGATTTTATATAAACTTTCTATTATTGAGGGGGTTACAGGAGAATCAATAGCCATTCAATTGCAAATAAATTCTAATATTAAATTCTGAAATTCAATGATCAATTGAATTTACAAAATTTCAACATATATTTCATAATTTTGAAAACAATAGTCATTTGTCGAAGGGGTTGGTTATGGGACAAGCCCGTAAAAGCAATTATTTGGACTTGTTTGTTCTTTCGGATGAAAATATATTTGATAGGAGGATAAGTATTGGAATCCCACAAATTTTTTTATATCAAAGGATGATAGATAGGATTTTGTATATAGTAAAAATCTTTATTCATATTTGATGAAAGTGGGATAAAGAATTAATAAAAGTTATAGAATTATTGTTAGTCATTAGATAAAAAAATAATATTATTTAAAATATGATATTAATAAAGTAATAATATCAGATAGGCATAGTATTAATTATCTAAGAAATAGTCAAGAATTTTTTGTACTACTAATTTGAGGCCCACGGTGCCAATGCAAGATTATTTATTTTAAGGAGATCAAAATAAGCTGATGGGTCTCCATGTCCTCTAATTCTATCCCGTCATATTAGTCTATTAGAACAAACAAGGCCTTTGAATTTTCAAGTTTTGGCTAAAAATTAAAGATCCCACTAATGTGTACCTTTTGCATAAAACACAAAGGTACCAAATTTCATTTCACTCAAAATCGTACTTGATTATTGATAGAATCCATTTTGGGCTTTTGATCTTGAGAATCTACTCAAGAATCACCATAAATTGATGAAAAGATGAGAACTTAACGCTTGATGATCTTCTTGAAACTTGTGAATTAATCTAATTGGTCATCTAGTGATGGTGAAACAAAATTTTAGGAAATCTTGTTCTTAAAAATCCACTATTGTTGGAGATAGAAAATGTACCAAAGGATTGCAACTGTTCTAATCCTAGCAACAATATAAAGATATCTCGCCAAAACAGGTCAATCGATCAATTTACTAATTGATTGGTCGATTCAAATTGATTTGTCCATCGATCTGCCTTCCAATGCTTGCAGTTATTGTGCAAACTGCTCGATTGATTTTTTCACCGATCAATCGGTGATTAATTCGTATTAATCTGTTTATTAATCCGTCAGGCAAATCTTGTAGTATAAGTATTTAAATTTTTAATCCTTTCAAAATTTTCATCCATAACTTAGAGTATTCAACTCAAAAAAAAAAATTTTAATGGAAATGAAATATCACAAAAAATTATTGAATGCTTTTCAAATGAATTGCCAACCCAACGTAGGATATAAATCCTAACACTGAGCATTGTCTCTGAAGTTCATGCATGTTAGCGGTACCATAGTTAAGCTTCTGGAGTGGTGGTCACAATAGATTGGTATCAACAGTCTACTAGCTTACTCTTGGGGTTTCACTTCCTAAAGCGACGTGGCTTTAAGCTTTTTTATTTTCTTACGTTTTTTGGGTAACTAATGATGAAAAAGCAACCAACCAGGATCATCATGTTGAGACCAAAAATTACATTGAAATTCCAAGGAAACAAAAGGCATTTTCAACATCGCCTTGTTAAAGTGAATAATCTTTAAAGGCTGGGTTATTTTCCACCCATTTCGGTTGCAATGGGCCTATTTGGGAAAACTTATTGAGTTATTAGTTTATTTTAGTTATAAACTTGTTTATTTAGTTTACAGGCTTATTTTTGTTTATTTTGGTCTTTTTTTGAATTTGTTTTTTTATTTTGATAAAAAAATTTTACTTTTTTAATTTGTCTCAATTAGAGGAGTTTAAAAATTATAATAGTTTAATTAAATTATAAATAAATTTACTAAAAATAAAAAATTAACTTACTCAAATAAACAAATAAGTCAATTTACCCATACGGGGCCAATAAGTTTAACACTTTTAGCATTATAAATTTAAGAGTTTATTTGGCATTTTCTGTTGAAATTTTATGGACACAAATTCCCTAACGTATCGAAAAAATAAATCACGATTTCAATCCACACAAAACAAATAAATAATACCAAGAACAACAAAGAACACAAATATATACATGGTTCGGCTGACTATTTATTTTCACGAGAAAAAAAAAAGAATAATCCACTATTGTCAATAAGAATTATAAAAACTAGCACTACACTATTTGATTTCTAAATATGAGTTTCAATTTAGTATATTTGAGTCTCTCTTTACACTTTCTGATCTCAACATGAGCTTCTCTAGTGTATTATCACATTGCGCTTCACTCTCACCACTTCTCGCAACTCTAAACGACATATAGAGTCTATATATATAAGTTGTCACCAAAAAATCTCAAAAGACGTCTTCAGAACGTTACAGCGGTGCTCAAGCACTCAAAGAGCACGCACTAACACCATACAATGCCGCTCCTTGACCTCCCAGCATTCAAGCACCTAACTAGCGCCACGGTAGCGCACGATTATGTTCTTTTCGCGCTTGAGCGCCTTATTAGCGTCGATTTGTGGTGTTCTGAGCACTCAACCTGCCTACTAGCGCCACTTAGTGCTTGCTAGTGCTAGCTTCTGCCCTGCTATGAAATTCGAAATACAAACCTAACATTTTTCTCCTATTATAAATTGAATTTCAATAGAATATAAAGCAACAAAACTAAATTTTCTTGGGTTATTTATTTATTTATCTTTTTTCTTCTTTTGTTTATTTTTTAATGAGTTTGGGATCCTCTCAATAAGAGAAATCAAAAAAATTTAAAAGTTCGAACAAAAGAGCAAAAAAATTGGCCATGTTTGGATAAATGGCTTATTTTTTTATTTGGCTTATAAACATCCAAATAAATAACTTCGTTTAATTTGTCAAATAAACAAGATTTAAGTCAATAAACCAAAATAAGCAAATAAGCAAATTTCATTCTAAACGAAATAAATAAACAAATAAGCCAATTGAGCCAAACAAAGTGACTTATTCTTATTTTTACTTATTTATCAATAAATAAATAAGCAAATTACCCAAACATGACCATTTACTAAAAACAATAAATAAGAAATATAGAATTAGTTTGTTAGATTATTTTTATTTTTAAAATTTTTTTTTATATTTTCTTAAGTTTTTATCTTTTCTAGCTCGTTTCGACGAGATAAGTCAAAAAATATATAATAATTTTACCTAGCAATAAAAAAGTTTACTAAAATTGAGAAATGAACCAAATAAAACTCCCATAATTCAAATTTCCTTTGGGCTTGGAAAGCATGGGGGCTGCCCAGCCTGTCCAACCGCTACATGGGGCTTTCCAAGATTTGATGAGAGTTAGTGGTTCCTATGGGAGGCGTTTCTAAATGCACGTACTGTTAGGGTTGGTATACTAAAAATTATATTTTAGTATTTAATTTTATTTTTAATAAAATTAATTTTTCATTTTATGATAATCTTTATGAACAATGTATATATATCATTTATTTGTTATGCATGGATGTCCGATATTCTGTATAGTATTTAATCTGGTGTGTAGAGTACGATTTACACGCAGAAAATTAAATTTTAGGTTCTTACATAATATAAGTTTTGTGTTAACAGTTTAGATGGAAATGGACATACCATCGGTACGACTATGGCACAGAGTTTTAGTAGGCCTGTCCAAATTACGGGAAACAGATAATAGTGTCGTCTATTGTTCTGAATCTTTGTGCCAGTACACTTTGTGTGTATTGAACGAAATATTTTGGGTAATTAATTTAGTACTGACTACTGACTATATAAATTAATTCACACCCCAAAGTTATTATGAACAGTACTTCTTCTCTTAATTCGAAAATAATTATTGATTTGTATATATTTAATATTCGTTATTTTGATTCATAAGAGGGTGCGATCTTATATGGGTCTATAATCCCGGTGAGTTGGATAGTGGTATTATTTATATGGCAAATATTAATTATTAACGGAATTCACATCCCAAATAATCGGGATTGACGATATCCCCTTAAAGATACTTATAAGTTTTGATCAGGCCAAACCCTACATGTGGATTTAATTATTTGGCGGTCAAATAAGTTAAGTAGAAGGGATTAGGGAATATCAAGATGCCGATTAAATTAAATTGTCCGTAATTAAATTTAATTGACGGGTATTGAGAATTTTAACGTGGAGAGAAATGGTAAGCATTTAATAATAGGAGCTCAATGCAAGAAGGTCTTGAAATTATAGGTCAGAGTGCAATTAGAGTTCTTTAGTGGTGTGAACTGTAATTCAGTGTTTTATGAAAATAGCAGAAACCGCTGCGACTTTTCATAATTACTAAAATTGCCCATAGGTATCTGTGTTCCACTGGAAGTGTTACTCATAATTACTCTACAGGTCCCTGCTGTAGCCGTATATATATGCGGGTAAGCTGAACCAATTGAGATTTGATTTTTAAATCATTTTTGATATATTATTTTTGTCTTTAAAGACTTAAAAATATATCGGGGTTTTACCGGTACAAGTTCTCAGAGTATTGTAACTCACACTACGTTCAAGGATCGCATAAGGGAATACGGTAGAAGATCTGATAGGAGTTTTAACTCGGCATCACGTCGTAGTTGAAAATTAGATCTACAAGAGATATTATTCTAAATTAACATTGGTTGCACGGATTTTATTTTGATCGTTTTTCGTCAAAAGTTTTATCTGGAGCCTGTTTCGGTGTTTGCCCGTCTAGTTAATGTTTTTATCGAAAATTATTTTATAAAAATAAAGATCTTGGCAGTATTGCCTCCAACAAATTGGTATCAGAGCCGTTTTGTTTTTTGTTTACGATTTATCGGGGTCGGGTAGATTTAGAACTGCGCTAATTTTGTTTTGCAGACATTTTAATCCCAATTTTATGATCATATATTTTTTTTCATGTTTGATTGAATGGTTTGAATAGATGATGATTTAATTAATTTTTTAACCACGGGGGTTGACCGTGTTAGATTAATTAATTTTTATATCAAATGTGAACCTACGGGACATAGGATTCGATATAATATTTTTATGTTCTTTATATTTTTTTCTATTTTATTAGAAAAAAAATAAGAACATGTATAGAAGAAATGGCGGTGGTTGGCGGCGACAACCGGCGATGGTTCCGGTAGCTTTAGCGGCGGATAAGTTTTTTTTTTTTTATTACTTTGCAATATTTTTTTTTCTTCAACAGAATTTTTTCTGGTTTAATTAAAAAAAAAAAAAAAAGGAAGAAACTCAAACAGCCGCCGGCCAAAGGAGCAAACAGCAGCGTCCCAGGCGCGGTTTCCTGCCTTCCAAACAGTGGCGAATTCCAAGCAATTAGCCACAAGCAAGCAGCGAAGCAAAACGCAGCACATGGCTGCGGTGCTTTCCCAAACACAAGAAACGGCGCCAGTTTTCCAAGCCTCAAAGCCGCCGGCGCAAAGTCCAATCACAGTGGCGCAAGTTCCGGTGAATTTTTTTTAAAGCATCAAGCAGCTTGCTTCCAAACCGAAGCAAAGTCCCAGCGGCAGGCGTGTTTGGATTGATTTGAATTTTTTTATTAAGGAGTTTTGATAAAATTAAAAAATCTTAAAACTAGCCTGATAGATGAGATAAAAATTCTTTAGAGTTTTAATTCGATCATAAAATTGAGATTCATATTTATTTTGTATTTAATTTATTTTTATATTTTAACTGCGTAGATGATAAATATTTATTTTATTTATCCTGTTAATTAATTAATTTAAATATTCGGTTTTAATTAACATATTTTGTAATGAAAAATAAAATTAAGTTTTTTTAATTAATTAATTTTAATTAAATGAAAAAACTTTAGATATTTT
>JAOTRH010201375.1:0-11228 GCA_034768845.1 Heliamphora exappendiculata | reverse complement strand
TATAAGTCGCTCTATTTACTAATTTGAATTATTGTGAATTGTACTCGATACTATTTCATGCTCGGTATTTCATGCCAATAAAAGTGATAGAACAATCACTAGAACCCTTAACAATGTACATTCCCAATAAAAGTGGTTAAATAACTTGCTAAAAAATTATTTTATATTCTATTGCAGAGTCTAATTTTTATGATTTTATAGCTAAGAATGTACGTTTTGTTGTAGTTGTTAAAACTGATTAAAACATGTTGGTGGGTTATCGCCTATTAACATATAAATTTTGAATAATAAATGTATAAGAAATTATGGACAAAGTCATTAGAGCGAATAGCTTGAGTAAACCAATATTAAGAGTAAGAATGAATGAAAGTCAATGCAAAACTTATCAAGATGAGTACGACATTTGAGCTGCTCATAACAAGTAATTGAACCGTTCGAGTACACCTGAACTACTTGGGTACAGTCGACCGACTTGGGTACACCCGAACTACTCAAGTACATTTGACCTACTCGGGTACATCCGACCCACTTGTGTACAGTCAACCTACTCGGGTACAATGGACCTACTATGGTACGCCCGAGCCACTTGGATACGCCCGAGCAACTTGGGAATGCTCGAGCCACTCGGGTACGGTTGCGCTACTCGGGCACGACTGATCTACTCTGGTACATTTTACCCGTTTTAGCATAGTCAGCCCGCTTGGCAATCGAGCCACTTGGCTTCTTTTCTCAGGCGAGTGATTCAATCTACATAATATTTCGGATTGCTCGAGTACAGAACTACATTTTGGCGACAAGAATTATTTTTTCTTTTTAACTACATAATTTAAACAATACATCCACTCGAGTCACTCATGACCCGGGCTACTCATTTCTCTAGTAACTCGAGTATAATACTTTTACTCAAAACTTGAGTCACTCATGACCCGAGCTACTCACCCCTCTAGTAGCTCGAGTACAATACTTCTACTCATAACTCGAGTCACTTATGACCCGAGCTATTCGCCTCTTCAATAGCTCGGGTATTCTTCCACTTAACTGGTGTCGACTACTCTAACCCAGGTACTCGGGTGATAACACAAACTACTCATTCCACTAGTGCCTTGAATATGAACTATGAAGAGGGTTAAGTATTTGAATCATAGATTCCTTGACTTGAACCAATCAATAAAGCAGAAGCAAGTTGAGAGGCCCAAAAGACTCGCCCACTCGAGTTACTCTAGTAACCCGAGTTGCTTGAGTGGGCTAATTTTACTCCATCAATAAATCGGACATACAACTCCAAGTTACTCAAATTACAAGGAGACCCAGACTTGATCTACTCGAATTACTGGGGATCCGAGCTGCTAGGACCCCCTATAACTCTGCAAACTAATATCGCTGCTCATCGTGGAGAGGCACAAGACATTCCATAGCTCAGATTATGAGGCGTAGCCCTGACTACGAATGAAGACATTACATAGCACAGACTATAAAGCGTAGTCCTGACTACGAATGAAGGCATTCCATAGCACATATTATGAAGCGAAGCCCTGACTACGACAGTTGCTCTGACTACTTTCCATGGCATAGACCATGAAGACATCACATACTGTATTATTGTCATGACACAGACCATGAAGACAGTACAGATTGTATTATTTCCACGACATGGGTTGTGAAGATAATATAAACTGTAACATAATTATGGCTACCGAATCATGACGACATAGCACCGACTATGTGGCTCAGCATAGACTGAGCAACCAAGATATAGCACAAACTGTATGATTATAGATTCTTCTTAAAAGCGAAATACTGTCCTAGAAACAATGGAGACAATTGTAGTATAATTATGCACGGGACGTTGGGTGACATGTTGCTTGGTGGCTAAAAAAAGGAATTGTCAAAACACGGGACCTTCCCACTCACTCGAGTGACCCTGAGTTACTTGACCCGAGTGGAGTAAAACACTACCTGGTCGATCTCTGGGATAGAATCCCTTAATTTTCCAAGATCCCATTTCATGATTTGATTAGATCTTTTGAAGAATTCTATTCGAATCCTAACATAACTCCTCTGAGCATTATAAATAGGAGGGATAATCATGCTTTGAGATAATCAAATTTGGAGAGCCTAAACACTGTTCATACTACCAGTACCCCCATATTCAATTAGCTTTCTCCTTCACCTAACCTTATTTCTCTTCGTTCTGTGTTTCTGAGTATTTTGCGTATTTCACATCTTTATTAGTGTTTATTATTTATCTATTCTAGAAGGACTTTTCAAACCAATACAAGACGAATCAATCTATTAATAAGAGAAACAAAATTAGTATAAATTAAACACACAAATACATCTCAAACATAAATGCATAAGCGTTTTCTTCGTACTTAATTGAAGAACGTATGCGGAGTAGAAATAGAATAAGTCGTATATAAAATAATAAAAAATCGACGATTGAGAAGTGTATCAAATGACAACGTTTCTGTGTAAGAGAGGCAACACAGCAATAATAATACAAGAGAAGTGGCAATGACAATGCAAGAGAGGCATCAACAATACACGAAGGGCGGCCATGATGGAGAGGTGAGACAACAATTACCTATAAATTAACTAAGGTAAAGTTAAAAAGGGATGCGTGGCAAAATATATGAAAGAGAGGGCTGAAAAGAATTGTTTTATTTGTAAAACGACGTAGTTTGCTTAATTAATTCTTTTGCAACCAATAAATCAATGATTTGGTTGCACAAAATCTATCGTATGCAAATTTTTGTGATTAATTATTATTTATTATAAAAATATTTAGAAACGAAAAACTTATATAATTTAAAAGTAATACTAATAAAATAAAAAAAAATAAAAATAACGACCGCCACCATCTTGCCCTTCTTCCACCCTTGTCCGAAGTCAACGGCCTTCTCCGATAAGTCCCCACCTGTTTCCCATCTCTAACAACCATCATCAATTGCTACATAAGAGCAATGTCCTTAGAAAATTTGATTAGTTTATTACACTGAAAACTAATTTTTATTTTAAGATCCTTGATTGAATAATTTGGAGGCCATAAAGCTTAAGGGCTTGTTTGGGATAGATTTTAAGTCAATTTTTTTATTTAAGAAAATTAGTTTTTAAGCTGTACTGTTTGGTTTTTTAAAAAAAATTTCTCTCTCTTAATTTAAGGGGAAAAAAAGTAAATACATATCTTAAATACACTAATTTTTTTCAAATAAAATTATTATAATATTTTTATTTAAAAAAGTCAATCTTACTTGCAAAAATAAAAATAAACCATGCTAATATCTTAAATAATATGACTTAAAACGTAAAATTAAAAGAAATTTTAGAAACTTTATTAAAAACTAAAAAAGCAAAAAAACTATTGGCCCTGAATGGGTTAATTTGGCTTATGGGCAAATTTGACTTTATAAATTTTTCATCTTTATTGAACTTTTTTCATCATTTAGTCAAACTATAATACTTTTTAGACTCATTTCACTGAGACGAGTCGAAAAAATAAAATTTTTTGATCAAAATATAAAAAAGGTTTAAAAAGACAAAAATAAACAAAAAAAAGCTAATACGCAACATTTGCCCAAACAAAACCATTATAAAAATTTATTCCAAATAATCTAACTTAAAAAAAAAATTAAACTTCTTAAAAATTAATTTTTTTAGATATTCTAAATAGGCACTTAGAAACCTAGGTGGAATCTTGTCAATTAGACATCAATGGTAAGGACATAGAGTATCTTGACAATTTAGTAAATTTCATATTCCAACGTTATGTTGTAAAAGGTTCACCCAAACACTTATAAGGCGATTTTAATTATGTTATTTTTTGAAGAAAAGGTGGTCGAATTATTAAAACGTTCAAATTAAAGTACATCACGCACTAAATTTAATGATTCTTGGACATGGTTAAAGAATTACATTAGTTAAGGAATGAGTATGTAGGGCTATTTTTAGAAGACACATGATATCCACATTTTTGTAATCTATTGCTTGGTTTGAGAAATTTAATTTTGGGACTTTTTTATGAATTATAACGAATATGTAGTTAATTGATTTGATATTGGAGAATTATAATCTTTTCTAGGAACAATTTATGCAACTATAGATCCCACATTGTAGGTAAAATTGATGTACTCATGACCTACAAAATTATCTAAAAGTACTCTTAGCTCTTGAGAGTAGTTAACTTCCCCATTGACTTTCTTCTCTTGTTAAGAGGTCAATTTCATGTTGATTAGAAACACTTTGATCTCAAGCATCCCCGATCTTTAAGTTTTAAAAAAATGAGACAAACTTGAAAATCACCTTAAGAATTCACTTGGAATTTACAAGTAAACTCATTACTTCTCTCACCTCTCAAAACCTAAGTCGGTTCTCGAGCATTAGTCACAAGGAGAAATCTCAACAACTTGAGAAGATAAAAGATGGGCGATTGGCTCGATAGAATAGTACCATATGTGACATTTCAATGCTAGAGGGGCTCAATAGCTTTGCTTGAAAACAAGGCTTAAATCAAATACAACAATATACTTGCGTCATGAATATTAGATTAATAATGGGATAGATTGATGGAGAATTATGAACTTTTTGAGCTTTTCATTTATTAAGGCTGATGATTATTAAAAGATAAAACAGTAATAGTAGACATGTGGTCGAACATTAGCTAATTAGCCTTAAAAAGCTTATGATTGACTAAAAATGCTTCAATGGACAAGACTCATTGCCTGGCATGATCCAATTAAATTTTTAGCCAAATTTCAATCGTCTAGCCCAAACATCTAGTTTGTCATTTTAAGAAAGATTTAATTTGTTAATTACTTGAATTTGCCAAATTCGTTTTAGATTGGGTTTTTCCCTAAATATTTCTTTTTTTATTCTAGTTTCCATATTTGAGTTTGACTCAAATCCTTCTATTTTTCATAATATTTGATTTTTCTTTGTTTTTCCTTGATATTAGCAAGTATTGCCTTTTCTAATTTATAACAAAGTTGGGAGTAGGAGTTCGTTGACAATAAATAATTGATGTAAACTTTAGAACAATTTAACTTTTAATTTTTATTGAATTACAATAGAGTCTTGGAGAGAGTTTCTCTCATTTATCTTGCTTGTGATAGCCTAGTTGCTTGTTCATTTTTTATGTTGAAATCTGTGAATTTATTAATTATTGAATTTCAGAATTCAATATTTCAATTGCAATTGAATTGATCATTCAATTAGCAATTGAATCCAAAAAATTAATACCATTCATGACTATTGATTTTTCTGTAACCCACTCTATGATGGAAGGTCTATATATACCGTCATCTTTTAGTATTCGGAAGGCAAGAAAAGGAGATAAGCAGAGGTAAGAAGAGATAGAACAGAGGAAAACATACAGTAGAGGTGAGAAATAAGAGAAACTCAGAGTATATTGCAAGCTATAAGAGAGAGAAAGGCATACGGAGTACGTTCGTAGCCGATCCTTGGTGGTGTTTCAACGATCGTGTAGCCGTTTTATCCTGGGAGAGTGACGCCGGTGAATCATTATTAAGGAAACTGCGTTTGCAGGACTCGATTTGTAAATTCTATTCCTATTATTTCTGTTATTTCATTTTTCTGTAATTTCATATTATTGTAATTGTTAAAAGTTAATAAATATATATTTTCTAGATCACCGAACATGTATATATTTTATTTTAGCGTTGGTTTGACTCTCAGCAAATTTATACACTTCTCTGCATCACAATTCAAAAATTATTAGCTTTGCTTGAGCTTAATTTGTCATCTTTTGCCTTTGGATTATTGTCCCTCTTATTGCAATTTCCTCTATGTTGTCCTTCAAGCTACATTTAAGAAGTATGAGCTACAAAGTGTTATGTGGTTGTCATATTTAACATTCCACTTGTCCCACATTGAAAGTAAAAGACTTTTATCTCTACTTTATAAATAAGAAGATGTAAAATAATTTTATTTTTGTGTGAAGACAAAAGAAAGACTTTGATTCCATGTGTTGAACTGGAGTGCACGTGCGCATGACATGGGCTGTAGGGCACTTGACACTTTGTACTTGATGCGTGATGCGAAATGCGATCACTGTTAATGTATTATATAATGATGCACTGAGATACATATAATTATTTTTTATTTTTATCAGTTAGTAACAAATAAAAATTCAAAATTTAAATGAACAGATATAAACGAACAATTGTATTGATTCATTTAGTGTTTGTTCGGTGTCTTTAAAAATGCCAAGTTTTGTATTAAAAATCATCTTTAATTTTAATACAATTTTTTGAAAATTTTGACAAAATTTTTAGAATTGATATTTACGAATTTTTGAATTTTATTTAATCTTGAAAACTATTTTATTTGAAACCCATATTGTAAACTCAAATTCAAAGTCGAAGTAAACTCACCTTAAAAACAGTGATTTTCGCACTTCAAAACTTTCACTCGTGCTTCTATTTTTTCTAACACTAAGTCAAATTTCTTACCTGTTAATTCAAGCATTGAAGTCCTCGAGAGGACATCCTTCGAAAGTGGCGTGACGATGACCTACATGTGAAAGAATATATGTGGGTCCCCTACATGCCCGTAGTTGCAATTAATTTAAAAATTAAAATTTTTAATTTTTTTGTATTTTCAATTAAAAATTTTAATTAGGTTTAAAATATATTATTTAATAATTTACTTTTTAATTAAATCAGTTTTTTTTTTAAGTTAGTTGTTTGAATAAAAAATTTATTTTTTTATTTTTTTTTCAAAATAAATAATGTTATTTTTTTATAATTCTATATATTTAATATTAACAATTATATATAATTGGTAGTAATAGTAAATAAGTTATGAATAAAATGTATTATTATATTTTAAAAGTAGTAGAAGTTTGAATAGAATATTTTTAGAATTTATGTTTTAATTTAATTTTTTAATTTTTTTTTCAAATAAATACTCTTAATTTTTTAATATTTTTAATCAAAAAAAATCAAAATTACTAATAAGGGCATGAGCTTAGGATGCTTTTCTACTTATCAGATTTTAGCTTAATGCAAATACATAGTCTTTCATACAAAATACAGACCTAAGAGGTCGATTTCCTTCTATAACACGCGCGTAGACGAGTATTAAATAAGAGATATATAGGCCACGTTTGCGTGGATCTTGTTTATTTATTTATTATTTTATTTATTTATTAATAAATAAGTTAAATTTTATTTAAATATATATGTTTGGGTGGCACTGGTTTATTTATTTATTTGCTAATTTTTTTATCCAAATTAGTTTATTTATTTATTTTTTATTTTATCTTATTTAGTTACCTAAACGATATGACTTATTTTTTAATTTATAAGCCAATAAGTAAATAAGAAAAGTCACCCAAACAGGGCCATAATTAATACCACACGAAGAGAATGAAATTGTTGAAATTAATTTTTTTGGTATTATTTTTCTACTAAATTCTACTTTTAAAATCATTATATCACTATACCCAATTATTTATCTCATGTTAATGAAATAAAAATAATAATTTTACATTATTACTTATCACTCATAAATCTTTTAATAATCTCATGATACAACTTATCAAAATCACAATACTATCCATATTCTTGTTAATTGTATTATAATCTAATTTTGATTTTATTTTATTTATTTTGCAAATATAAGCCATTTATTTACACAAATTTTAAATCCAAACATTCCCCAATACCCTCTCTCTCATCCTCATCCAAGTCACCCTATCCAGCTCGTTCTGTACCTACAATTCTCAAACGTTTATGTGTAAATTTAAGAATTTCAAATAAATAAATAGCTTACATCTTTAAAAAAATGTTAGTCAATTTAATGGTTAATTAACGAGAAAACTGTAGAATTTAAATTTTAAAGAGCAAAATGTAATTTTTAAATACCTTAAACTGATCAATACAATGAGCAAGCTGTATGTAATTTACTTTTTAATAGAAATGGTAATAAGGCGGGCCGGAGCTGGGGATTAATTTTTTCATTCCCGTTTCTTATTTGGTCGAGGCGGGAACGAAAAAAAATATCGGGAAAGTAGCGGAGAACGGAGCAGGTATGAGGATATTTCGGATATAATTTTTAAGGTTTTAAGTAATAATATTAATAAAAGTTATGAATAATATAATAAATAAAAAATAATAGTTGATGAATTAATATAATTAAATATAAAAAATATAAAAAATAGAGATAAATATAATATTTTAATATTTTAGACTTATTATATTTGTAAAATATATATTTTATATATATATTAGTATTTAAAAAATATTTATTTTATATAATCGAATGACGGATGAAGAGTATAAATATTATTTTCATCCTATTTGTTATCGAGAGCAGAAAAAATCATACAAATCAGGACCAAACAGGACAAGAATGGAAGAAATTGCCATTTCTACTCTTTAAACTGTGTTGTACAACTCATCTTTTCCCCCACAGGTCTTGGTCTTCGTCTTCTGTCCTTCTGTTTCACTCTTTTTCCCCGGTAGCATGCTATCCCTGTGCTTTCAAATGCATTTAATTTTCAGATATATATATATATTTATGATCAGATTAATTTATAATGTAGAGTTTATTGAATATATTATTTATATAATAAATAAAGTTAATCTAATATCTATTGCTATGCAATCAAATAATATTTGTTTAACTAATTTTTTAAAATTATATTTATCGTTTATTTATATTAAGTAAATGTAAATCCAACTATACGGCTATAAGTATTGAATCGGTTTTATTTTTCACATATATAGCAAACTCAATAATTCTTACATAATGAACGAATTTAATTATAAAAATATATATTCAAAAATTGAACTTATTTATAAGCACATCTACATGTTGCCATTTACAGGTACAACTTTCATATGGTGGAAAACTTCTAGAAAGAATAAGAGAAATTTTGGGTCCGTTTTGTTCCATTTTCCAAACTCAATTTTTGGTGAATTTTACTTTCAAATTTTGAAAAATTCGTTTGGTGGCTATTTTGAAAAAAAAAATACTAAGAAAAAACAGACAACATTGAGTTAAAATGTGGAGGCATTTAGAAAACGGATAAAACACGTTTTTAGTGAATTTCATTATTTTTTTTCAGACAAATTCAAATAACTGTCCGCTTCTCACCTACCAAGCGAGCTATCTTCTCGCCGTCGAAGCCGTCGTCGCGAGCTTCCTTCCCCACCGATGACTTGTCGAAAGCCTCATCTTTTGTCGGTTCTAGCGTTGAAGCCTCGGTGACGTCCTTCTTCAACTCCTTTGACTTCACTGCACAGCCTCTCATCCTCTTCTCGCCGTCAAAGTCATCGTTGCGAGCTTCCCTCCTCTCCGACAACTTGCCGAATGCCTCCTCCTTCGCCGGTTTTAGCGCTATCTACCTTCAACTCTTTTGGTTTTGTCTCTCTCTATTTCTCTCTGTGTGTAGACTGTAGTGAGAACTGAAACGATAAGTTAGCAATGAGAGAGAGTGAGAAATGAAACGTAATCGTCGGCGGTGTCTCAATTGTCGGCGTCGACGGCATCTTAATCGTCGACGCCCAATTCTTGATTTGGAGTAGTGAGGGTTAGGGTTTGGATTTTTAAAAATAATACACAAAATGTAAAAAAATTTTAACATTTTATAAAATTATTTTTAAAATTTATTTTTATAAAACAGTTTTTAAATAACAATTTTAGCTTGGTGTAAAAAATTAAGAATATGAGAATTGACTTGGGAGTGAAACGTTTTTGCCTTCTAACATGGTTAGTATGTCTAATTTTTTTAATTATATTTTTCATATTTAGTGAATTTTTAAAGTTTGATTTCATTTTTAAAATTTTATATTAATCTCAATTAAAAGAATTGACAAATTTAAATTTTTGAGTAAAATATAAAAAAACCCCAATAATCCTATAAATTTTTCTAGTAAAAATATGGTTTATTTTCTATTTTTAGTGAACTTTCTTTAATTGTGCTAAATTTCTTTTACTTTTTAAATTGCTTAAAAGTTTATTAAAAAGTCAATTTATTTGGTTTTTTTTACTATAATCAATTGACTTTTTCACATATTTTCATATCTATTTTGTTATAGAAAAGCTAAAAAATCAAAAAACTTACAAAAAAAAAAAAAAAACTAAGCGGAACACAAGCTAGACAAATTAGACGGTCCACTAAGAGCTCAAGAATAATGAGGTCTCAAATTTATAAAATTCTTTATAATATATTATTTATAATAAATTTTAAAATAAATTATATTAACAAAAATATATATGTTATTCATTAGGCCTACAGATAAAGTAAAATAAGCCTCATTTAGTCAAATTAAAAATAGGATACCTCTAGTCATATTGATAGTTTAGATATATTTTAAGAAATATAAATTTTAAAAAAAGTAACAATAGAAGAAAAAAAATCATATTAATGTACTGAATTATATTAAAAAATTAAATTCTTTTACAAATGTATTCATTACTTATAGAATATTATTAATAATTTTAGTAACAATAATTTCTGTAAAAAAAAGTTTATAAATTAAAATTAATCAAATCTAATATTAAACCAGCCATATTACAAGAAAAATTAAGTAAATTAACAGTGTTATCAATTTAAAAATATGTTAAGAAACGTAATTATAAAAATATACCTTCTATACTCAATTCTGCATCTGAACATGCAAAAATTAAAAAAATTTAATAATAAAATTAATTTAAATATATAAAAAATTCCATTCAATATTTCACCTTAGCCCCCAAAGTCAATCAATGTAACGTCATTTCCAACCTCACACAGTGGTTGTGGTTGGTGGTTCATTACATTGATGAATGGGTAAAAGTTGCTCATTAACTCATTGGATTATTTTTTTATAAAAAAGTATTTGTTTTTAATAAAAAAATTTATTATTTAATTAAATTATTATATTTTTTAGACTTGTGTTATTGAGACGAGTCGAAAAAATTAAGAAAATTGATCAAAATATAAATTTTTTTTAAAAAATAAAAAATAAAAAAAAATAAAATAATAAGGTAAATCGAATGTTATTTATTTTCATCTTTAGTTAATTTTTTTAACTTTTGATCAAATTTTATTTTATTTTTTGAGTTTATTTTATCGAGACGATTTAAAAAAATAAAAAAATATAGTCAAAAATAAAAAAAAATTTAAAAAGACAAAAATAAACAAAATGTTGCTTATTTGCTCATGCACGGCCAATAATTCGAATAATTTATTTTTTTGGTTTTGTAAAATAGATTATTTATGT
>JAOTRH010201364.1:0-11228 GCA_034768845.1 Heliamphora exappendiculata | reverse complement strand
TATAGAGAAATACCATTGGATAAAAGTCACCTATGTGAGTATGAAGTGGGGCCGCTTCTTTGAGAATTTGACAATGCGAATTTCTCGAGAAAATACTTACAGACCAGGAAGTGTGTTTCATGGCCAAAACGAACACAACCGTGAGAACGAAAACTTTGTTGTGGAAGTCGTTGTGTAAAGCCTGTTGTCTCGATTTACTGCTAAGGCGACACAGTTCAAGGCGGTACCGCCCACTGGTTTGCCTGTAAATCCGATAGGTTCTCATAAGGGAAGGTTCGAGGCTAATCGCTACCTATCCTATGCAGGGACTTTCAGTTGTTTATCTCTCTTGCAGTGAGCTTTGTAATCAGGGTTTGTACTCCCACCAATTTCATTCATGGGGGAGATTGTTGGAATTTGTGAATTCATTGGCCATTGAATTCCAGAATTGAATAATTCAATTGCAATGGAATTGGCCATTCAATTAGCAATTGAATTCAGGAAATCAATTCTATTTATGGCTATTGATTTTTCTGTAACCCCCTCCATGATGGAATGCCTATATATATGCTGTCATATTTAAGTATTCAGAGAAAGAAGAGAAAAAGGAGAGAAGTATTCAGAGGCAAGAGAAGTGAAAGGCAGAGGTAAGAAGAGACAGAACAGAGGAAAACAGACAGTGGAGGTGAGAAAGGAGAGATACAACTCAGAGTATATTGCAAGCTGTAAGAGAGAGAAAGACAGACCGAGTACGTTCGTAGCCGATCCTTGGTGGTGTTCCAACGATCGTGTAGCCGTTTTATCTTGGGAGAGTGACGCCGGTGGAAAACTTACAACACACTCGGTAGGCAGTGAATCATTCTTAAGAAAACTGCGTTTGCAGGACTCGATTTGCAAATTCTATTCCTGTTATTTCTGTTATTTTATTTTTCTGTAATTTCATATTATTGTAATTGCTAAAAGTTAATAAAGATGTATTTTCTGGATCACCGAGCATGTATATATTTTATTTTGGCGTTGGTTTGTCTCTCAACATGATCATCATTACTAAGTCCATAAAAGGGTGGTAGCATTTGAATTATGTTAGACTTTATTTCGTAATATGACGCTCCAACAATTGGTGATTAGATGTAGCTCGATGACACATATTTTGAAGGAGTATAATACTCGATCAGAGACTTAATGTGTTGGTCTTCCTAATTAACTTTTGGCATAGTTGTGTGTAATGTGTGGGATCTATGATGTGAATGAAGATCGCAAGGCCACTCTAAAAGTGTGTTCAATTTCATGATCAAATGGTACTAACATGAATGAGTCAAACGGCAGTCGAGCATACAAAAAGTGGTAAATACAAGGGATGGGCTACGAGCCCCTTAATTATAGTTTTCTTTAGTTTGAATTGAAACAATGCGAAAATTAAAACTTATAGAGCTTTGGATAGAGGGGAACCATTTTTCAGTGCTTGTGCGAGTTTAAAATCCTTATTTATCTCATTGTCCCGTCGAAAACCTGAAAAGAATAAAACAAGATTATCACAGTATAATGAACAGAGTAATTTAATTAAATAAATGGTAACTGTGCTTTTTAAATCCCCAACAACGGTGCTAAAAATTGAATTCGTGTCGTGCCGTATCAAAAATAAATATTTAAATTTTAAAATTAACTACTGTTTCGTAAGAAAGTAGTTAAAGTTCAGATATCGTTCCATAAGGATTTAAGAGACGAAATTACTATTTACTTAATTTAAAACTCTTGATTTGATTTCCCTTTTTGAAAAAGAGTTTGATATTAAATCTACTTTTAAAAAATTAAAATTAATTTAAATGAAATAAAAGAATTGATTTAAATGAGATAGGATTTCCTAATATTTGAATCCACCCTAATTAGTATTTTAGTTTCATTTGAATTCTATTTTATTCAATTGATTCAACCAAATCCAATCGCGACTACAAAATCGACATGAATTATTAAGAATATAAACCCGAACCCGAATCTAGCATATTTATCTGAGATTATGATACAGGTTGTTCGAATGACGACCCATCCTATTGAAGCATAGGATATCGCACGCTCGGATTTTGAATAAGAACGGATAACAGATGCATGATCTCATTTTCATATTCACAAAAAATAAAAGCGAAAACTAATTAATTAAATTAAAAGCTCGTTGGTCAAAAGTTAACGTCTCAAAAATCATACAATGAATTGAATCCAAATTGAGAAAATAAAAAAAATCTCAAACTACTCCTATAATATCGGCTAGAGATTCATTATCCTCTATGAAAGAGGAAGATTAAGCCACTCATATTACAGTTCAAATCCATGAAAAAATAAAAAAGAAATGAGTCCCAAGCCTCCGTCTTCAACTTTCACACTTTTTCGAGGCACTAGAGATGTTTCATAATGAGTCTTGAACTTGTGTCCTCAGAGTTCAGAATGTTTTGAACTGAAAGCCTATGCCTCTTATTTATAATATTGATCCACACACCATGGTTGCAGAGTTTGATTCAAACTGTGATTGTTCATTCCATTTGGATGGTTCTCGTTTTCGTCTCAATGCTTTTGCTCCAATAGATATTCCATTGGGACGCAGAAATGTTCGTCCGGATGAAAATGTATCTGCTAGAATCCTGTCCGAATGTTGATAAATCCGTCTGGGATGAATCTTTTGCATTAATCCCCTCTTTGTCTTTTGTCTTCTTTTTCCTCCTTTTACACTCTTTTATTTTCCACATCATCACCTTTGACCCTATTAAACAAAATACTGCAAAACACGTTAATAAACACAACATTGTGTCTTTGCACAGCTAGTTCGACACTTTTAGTTACCGATCAATATCGAATTAATTTTAATTCATATTAACAACAAACGAAATAAGTTCCACCTAATCAACGAATTAAATCATAAAAAAAATATATTCATAAATTACATCAATTAATAATATAACAAGATATTATTCCTCAAAGATACAATACGCACCCTCATCCTCTTAAAAAATGTGAGTGATACTAGCTGAAATCCTTTAAGCCCCTGTTTGGTTTCCTTATAAAGCTGGCTTTTTTTACAAAAGCTAACTTGTCAGCTTTTAAATCATATTATTTGGCTTTTTAAAAAAGTAAGCTAATTTTTTTTCATCTCTTAATTCAAGAAAAAAAGTCTATACACATTTTAAATATTTTAACTTTTTTGAACTAAAATTACTATAATATCTTTAATTAAAAAAGTTAACTCTCCATACAAATTTTTTAAAAAAAATCGTACTAATATTTTAAATATTACAACTTAATAGCAAAAAGTAAAAATATATTATATATTTTAATAAAAAGCAAAAAAATGAAAAACTTTCATAAAAAAATTATTTTAAATTTTTTAATAAAAAAATTAAATATGTTAAAAGTCAAAATTTTTAAACATTCAAAAAGCCTAATAAATTTAGAACATTGAATCTTCCACCAATGCTTTGTACGAAAATTTTAGTTGAGGCTTATCCATGTTCAGTTGCAAAGAATCCGATTCAATTTTCACTTTGAGCAATTCTTTCACACGAATGATAGCGAGCCACCAATATAATAATCGGAAAATTAGTCGAACAGTTTAATTTAGATGTTATTTATTATTTTTTATTCATTACAAAAAATTTTAACAAGTAAAATCTATCCTCATAAATATTTTAATGCTTAAAATTCTTTTGAGATAAAAATACTCTAAAATAGATAAATTTATTTGTACTTTTTTAAAATATGTATAAAAAATATAAATAAATTTATCTATCTTATTGAAAGTACATATAAAGAATAAAAATAAATTTATTTGCGTATTTTCAAAACATGTATAAATAATATAGATAAATTTATCTGTTTGCAGTATCTGTATTAATATGCAAACAAATAAATTTATCTATTATACATAAATAAGTAAACAAATAAATTTATCTGTTAAGTATAAATATACAAACAGATGAATTTATCTGTTCGCATATTAAACATATGAATATCAAACAGATAAATTTACCTGTATGTTATGCAAAACAGATAAATTTATCTATTTACATAGTATTTTCGAGAGAAATCACGCAATTGGACCTTACGCGTTAAAATTTTTATTGATGGACCTTATGCATTAAAACTTTTTTTTTTTTATTTTTAGCTGAAATCTCCTATAATAATTCAGCTTTAATAATATTATGATGATTATATTTTTGTGATGATATTTAAATATTATATGTTGAAATATCTCACGTGTGATGCTTAAAATAAACAGTAAATTTATAAAATAACATAAGTACTGCTCATAAAATTATATTAAGGTTCTTAATGAGCCTTGGGCACAACAGAATTTACTGCAACTTTAATTGATATTAATTTTTTATATAATTTTATATTATGAACCATTCATATTGTAAATTACACCAATTATATTACTCATTATTGAACATCATTAGCTACATGATATGATCACATTTATTTTGAAAAAAATAAATAACTAGCATATTTCTTTAGAATAAAAAATTAAATAAATGTGTTCAAATTATATAACTAACTATGCTATGATAATCTGATTTTGTTTATGAGTAATGTATTTAATCATATTATAAATAGTTATATCATAAAACCACATAGCAAATTAATGCCATCTTAAAGTCACAAAAAATCATGTTGTGCCTTGAACACTATGTGAAGAATCCCTTCTTCACATAAAATGCAACATCATATAATATTTAAATATGATTACTAAATATAGTCGTCCATTCAAGGTATCTTAACGTTTTTTAGGTCAATTTTTTCATAGAATTTTATGAAACATTAATTACATCTAAGACACAGGTGGGCCACTTGAATTGCATTAATTACATCTAAGACACAGGTGGGCCACTTGAATTGCATTAATTACATCTAAGTCACAAAAAAATCGTACTAATATTCTAAATACTCACAATAATTTATCAAATTTGGTTTGAGAGTTAATGGGTATTACATTAACTTCTATTTTACAATTTATAGTGCTTGGTGTGATATTAATCCTTTCTAATAATTAGTTTAAGAGTTTAAGTTCATTTTTCTCTCACAATTTCTCTCTCTCACCATACACACTCTTATTTGGAGAAAAGGGTTCTTGTTGTGTCTTAAAATAGTTTTAAATTTTTTTATATAATATTTTGGTATGAATTGTTCATATTGTAAATTTTGCTGAATATATTTACTCACGCAAAAATTAGATTTATTAAATATTGCTAACCACATGAATTGATCTGATTTGTTTTAAAGAAATAAACGACTAATACATTTTTTTAGAATAAATGGTTAAACAAATGTGATCAAAGTATGTGTCTAACTATGTTCGATGAATTTGATTTTTTGTGCGAATAGTGTAATTAACTAGATCTACATTGTAAATGGTTAAAAAATTAATATAATTTTAAAAGACAGCAAACTCTGTTGTGCCCAAAGACCGGTTTCCCTCTTCTTTCTCTTTTAAGTCCTTTCTAATGAATTTTTAGAAGTGTCTAAATTCAAATTCACTTCATTTATTCTTATGTGAATTCCTAATTTTTGACAAGATCTATATGTAAAATACTTTAATATTATAAGCTAAGGTAGTTGGGAGTAATTCAAGAAAGTCATGTGTTTTTTTTTTGAAATTCACTTTTTGTATAAAAAAAATTAAGAGTTATTCAATTACATTTAATTAGACATTCTTTTTAAATATGAATTATGGTTTATAATTAAATGTATTGTCATTCCGAGCAAGTCATTAATACGGATTCAAGTTTTCTTCGTTTTTCAAATAAATGGAGAGAGATCTATTTCTATTTTACAGTATCTAAAATAATTAATTTTGGTGATTTAATCTGTTCATATTATACAGTTAATTGAGAAAATTATACATACAAAAATTAAAAGAAAATTTAGAGTTAGGTCCTCTTTTTTGTAGTAAAATTAGTTTTAATCTCATTTAATCTCATTATATATGTAGAAATTTTTTTTAACAAAATTCTTTCCTAATCGAGAATCAAAAATTATATCCCATAAATTTCTCCTAAATCTCTCCAAAAATCTCTTAAAAATCTTTCTCCAAAATTTTGCACCATAATCATCACAACCTTCCCATCGTAGACAACTACAAAAGATGACCTGCAATTAATAAAAATATTAACAGCAATTAGAGTCATACTGAAATGTATAAAAGATATTAAAACATGCTTTCGAAAGAACAACAATTCGTTATAACTGATAAATTTATAAATTAAATTCGAATTTCATAATTTGCACTGTTGTTGCAACTGATACATTTATCTGTTTACTTCGAATTATAAAATTCTACTGTTGCGTCAACTGATAAATGTATCATTTGAAATTTAATTCTAAAAATCAAACTGTTGTGTTAACTGATAAATGTATCATTTGAATTTTATTTCAGAAAATTGATCTGTTACGTCAACTGATAAATATATTATTTCAATTTTAATTCTAGAAATCAAACTGTTGTATCAACTGATAAATGTATCATTTAAAAATTAATTATAAAAATTGAAATGTTGTATCAACTGATAAATGTATCAGAATAGTTTTTCCTATGAATCTCATCAAAACTTCACCATATTCACTATGCTATTTTTTCATTTACAAATGCGCGAAATCAAACATAAAATAAAATTTTCAAAATAGAACACATATGAACTACATTGAATACGCGAAGCCACAAAACATAAATTTTTTTAAAAAGAATAAATATGAACTACCTTGAATACATACATACTAAATCATTCGAGAAATGGATATTTCATTTCCATTAATCGAAATGAAAGTGTTGAAAAATTGATGATATTAACATTTTTTCATAATAAAAAATGAGATCAAAATAATCCAAAACACCATGTACATACCAGTAAAAATCGGGAGAGCCTTCAAATTCAAACCGTGTAAAATATTTTCAGCACACAAAATTATCACAGACGAACTCTGAAATTGTATTCAAATCTATCTCAATCTAAGAAATTTGTTCAAATATCAATTTCCAATTAAATCGTGTGCAACATAAGAAATTTTCAGATATATTATCACTGTACAGAAATGCTCTGTTCAGCCTCATTAATGTACAGTGAAATATATCTCTGTCTACAAATGATTTATTTAGGAACTAAAGATTTTAGTAACTGCCACCTATAAAAAAGGAAAGTAGAATATATCCCATATAACTCAATAATATATCAAGTAAGTGCATCCTACAAATATGAATTCTAAGTAAGAGATAGCACCGGTTGAAAATGTTATACTGGTTAAATGGGATAATAAATTCCTACAATCAAGGAATTCAAATATAACCATTAATACTGGCTGAAAATGGCATAAATATAAATAAATAGGATAATTAATTCTTACCATCAATGAATTTTACTACAAATAATCACACCAGTTAGAAAGAGTATAATAGTCCCGAATATAATAAAAAAATTTTAAAAAAGGATTAAATCTAATATAAAAAAATAGTTGAACTAAAATTCTTATATTCCTAAAAAACGAGACTAAAACTCAATTAATCAAAAATTAAATTGATAATCGATAACTATATGGTCAGAATATGTTTATTGTAAAAAAAAATAAATAACAAGTATGATTTTGAAATTAAATTGAATAATTTTTTAGAATTTATGTGATTCAATCGTTTAGTTGCTGATATCGAATTAATTTAATTTTTTGCATAAATGTTGCTTTTGATCATTTTTATAATATGAATGGTTCAAATTATTAACATAAATCAATATTAAATATTATTAAATAAAAATAAAAATAAAAAACCTTTGTTACTTTATGAAATGAAAAGAATCTCAATCCTGTTATCACAGCACACAATAGAAGAAAAAGAAAAGAAAAGCGGAACAAAGCAAAAGGGGGCCACTAACAACTTGCAGCAGTGAAAAGTCCAATATGCCACTTTTTATTGACGAATCCATTCCCTGTTCATGATTAGTAATGTCAATTTTTTTTTAAATTTATAATAAATATAAAATTATAAAAAAAGACAGTTTAGTCCACTAAACTTTCACACATACATGGTCTAAGAAGACGACGGACGACAATGAGTATTTTGTAAATTTTTGTACATTTGGTAAATTAGTATAAAATTGTATTTTGTAAAAAAAGAAAAATATTGAATATGCTTGGCACAGATTTTTGTAAATTTTTATTCTAACTTGAGAAAGAGATCGTTAGAGGAAACTATATGTAAGAGGAGAGCTAATAAACATGGCGGCGATGAAAATGGCGATGAAAATATAAGTAGTGATTGGAAATAATAAATGGCGACAACAATCAAAGTTAAAAATTGGCAAATTCAATAGATCATGTTGTGATTGTGAAGATAATAAGAAGCGGAAGAATTGCCAAATAACATAGCAAATAAGCGAAGGTGAAGGATAAAAGTGTGAAGAGTCGGTAAAAATAATGACCAAAGATACATAATTGACATGGTGACAATTAATAAAGATTGCCAAAGGCCATGATGGTGACCAAAAGTGAAAGTGGTCGAAGGTTAAGTAAGGACATAATACGTAATTGTTTATAGAATAAACAAATAATTAAGTATATATTATTTATTTCTTAGAATTTACTAATTTTTTAAATCTACTTATCATTTTTTAAAAAATCAGAAATAGTTGTCATTTCTTTTCGATTATAGTTTATAAAATTCTAAAATTGATAAATATAAACATCATCAAACGAGCTCATAGTATTTAATTTTATAAAGCCAAATTTTCAGGACTATTTTTGAAATTTCCATTATAATATTAATAAAATATACATAATTGTTGCCCAAATAAAGTTCTCCAAGAGCATGTTTGAACTCTCTTAAATTTGCTTTGTTCTTAAAAGGTGGCCTGTTTGGTTTTGCAAAAAAAAAGTTATTAGTTTGTTTTCTCTTTTTAATAAAAAATTCATTCATATTTCAAATAATTTATCTTTTTACCAAATAACAATAATAACTTCAACAAAAAAGCTAATCTCTTCTACAGAAGCAAAAAATTCCGAAATTATCCCAAATGAGACTGTTTAAAATAAAAAAAAGTGAGAACATATTATATATTTTTAGAAAAAATTTTAAAACTAAAAATCATCTCAAATAATTTTAAAAGTCTAAGAATCACGTATACTTTAAATAGCTTATATTTTTCTTATATTTAAAAAAAAACAAACAATCAAAAAAAATTTTTAATTTCTAAATATTCCAACGGACCCTAAATGGAAGAATATACCTAGATCGCATTGCTACATGGATTAATCTTTATCTAAAGTAATTATTCGATGTTCTCAAAATATTATGTGATAAATTTATGTAATATTTTTATCTAATATAATAGTGATAAATTTTACAATTTGAATTAATAACTTATTTTTGTTAGATAATTAAAAAATAAAAAATAACTCATATTATATAATTTATAATAATTTATTTATTAAAAATATCATATAATATTATCTACATAATATTTTGAATTAGTCTATAATTTTCCATCCACAAGAAATATGGAAAGATAAGTTTTAGAACGAAGTGACCCCTTCCCCCTGTTATAGGGTGATAAATAAATTATTATAATTCACTTATTTAATGAATTTGATCGGTATTTTGTGCTTATAATCCCGTTGAATTTGATTTTTTATTTTCTAACTACTTAATCAAATTAAAGCGTCATGTTTTACAATAAAATTTACTTTTCACAAGAATTAAAAAAAACGTCATCTAAAATTGATACATTAGTGGGTGCTTACCAAAAATTACCAAAAATTATATAAATAATAACCTATAATATTTTAAATAAATAAATAATTATAAATCATATAATGTTGACCATATCTATTTTTTCTAATCATCTAAAAAATTAAATCATCACTCTTATCGTAAAATTTATATATTATTTTATTTCTTAATCATGTAAAATATATTACCATAATATTAGATATACTACCGCACAAAATGAAGTAATTATTCACTGGTCTCACCACTACGGTATAATGGTGCTCTTATTTATTAGTGTAATAAAAAAAATTAGATCAAATAATATCGATTCATTTTGATTGGACAAGTGATCGACAAATATGACTCACTTAACATATATTAAATATTTTTATTTATAGTATACATGATACTTTAAAAATATTTAATAATTTGCTGTGAAATTGGTACACGGTGCTCCGGTGGCACCTAATAACTACTCCGTGAAATTGACATAAATACTCCAGGACAACCGGATAATTATCATTCCTGTATTTATTCAACGGCTTAACAGCCTGATATACAATACCAGTAGCCCAATAGTCAATCCAAAACATTCAGAGATGGAGAGGGAGATATAGAGAGAGAGAGATGGATAGGGTGTTTTCAGTGGATGACATGACGGACCAATTCTGGTCGCCGTCGCCGTCGCCGGCACCGGCAAGATTAGCAGGAGGAGTGGAGGAGGAAATGACGTCGTCGTCTTCGAAGATGATGAATCGGAGCTCATCGGAGTGGGCCTTCCAGCGGTTCCTCCTGGAGGTCCATAACCACAGAGCGTCCGAATCCTCTCCTCTTTCCTCTTCCTCTTCCCTTTCCGCCTCCGCTTGCGGCGGCGCTACGTCGGCGAAGCCCGACACCGACGTGGTCGCCGAGATCAAGAACCACCAGCCTCAGCTTCGACACCAACCTCGCCGGATGACGATTCCTTCAACGGCGTCGTTTAGTTCGCCGGCGCCTGCGAACATTCCCGTCGATTCTGAGGAGTACCAGGCGTTCCTCAAGAACCGACTCAATCTGGCCTGCGCTGCCGTCGCCTTGACTCGGGTATATTACTCTGTTTATTTGTCTCTCTGTTTGTTTTCCAAGAAAATTGAGGTTAAAATAGCGAAAGAATTGGGAATCTTGAATTTTCTGTGGTTAATGATGTCATGATGTCCGGACCAATGATCGATGGGCTCACCTCCAAGACGCAAAATCTGGAATCCGCAATTGTTTGATTTCCCTTTTCTTCGTTTTACCTTTTTTTCCCTCCCCAGTTGCCACAAGCAAAATACTATGGCCTTTTATTGATTGGGTGGTTGATTTTCGCGCCCCCATGTCCATCGGTCTATTTTTACTTTGCCTTTTTGCAATTTTGTACCCGTTGTGTTCGAATCGGTCGGATTTAGAAAAGTATCAACGCTATATCTTTTGTAATTTCAACAGTATTTCTCGATTTATGCATCCTTTCACTCATCCCCCCCCCCCCCCCGGGGGG
>JAOTRH010201353.1:0-11228 GCA_034768845.1 Heliamphora exappendiculata | reverse complement strand
AGTAATCAGATTAAGTTTTACTGTTAATTTTAGCAGATAGTATATATATATATATATATATATATATATATATATATATATAAACACACCACAAGTGTCACGGCCCAAATTTCGGGTTACGTGAAAAGCCTATAATATCTACTAAACCGTCCCAACACAAATGGATGAAAACTATAAAGCGCAAACGAGGCTAAAACCTTTGTAAAATGTACAACCGATGGTTTACTTGATTTAAAAGAGTAGCCAAAAAGACTACGATTACAGCCCCACAAGCCAAACCTTTAAAATAAACATACGTTTTTGGGATAAGAAAATCTTTTATTTTTAAAAGAAACTTAGGCCGTTACAAAATCTTCCTCGAAGCACAAGAGTTTTTATGAAGCATAAATCATTTGAACAACAAAATCCGTAATACAACAAGCCATGGTTATCTTTAAAGCAATAAATCATGCAAACATTCATAAGATATACATATGCTTTACAACATGTTATAACCAACATGAAACATATACAAAAGTACAAACTACCTAATAAAGACAAAACATCAATTTTGTCATCAAACACCTCCGAGCTTCTCAAGATCAACCTCCAGGACCACATTCACCTGAAAAAGGTTTGACAAAATCCCACAATGTGAGCCGAAACCCAATAGAAACAGACTATAAAGCCGTAAAGCAGGATATGCAATCACATAGCATATAGCTAACTTAAAATGGTTTTACTTCATAAAACCCAAAGTTTTCCCATCAAACTCCCATAAGCCTCAAAATGGTTTTCTACCCTCAAAACTAAGCATTTTAACAATGCATATAACATTTACAATTAAAGAAAAGCATTAACCAAAACGTTATTCTCCACTCGGAACACGTAGCCGATCAAAACACGCACACACGCACGCACACATGCATGCTATCATCACATCCATGTGATCTTACCAACTCGTGATTTTAAAACATAGGCACCGATGCCGAACAGGCATATAGACCCTATCACATTACTACCACCCGGCCATCACGAGGCCTGTGAAGTAACTGGATGCCCTATACTTTTGACACGACCTGCTTCCTTTCCCGGTTCACTAGCCAACGGGCAGAGAAACCCTTTATGTGCAGTTTTTCGGTCTTTCACCGAGGAGCAACTCGTGCCCAAATTTACCATATCCGAAGATCCCAATACGGTCTTTTTTTTATTATCGCATCAAAATCCAAAACACACGCATGAGTCCAAACCATTAAGGTTCCTCTCATTAAACCCACAAAACTGTGAGTCTAACCCAAAAGGTTCCTCTCATCAAACCCACAACACCGTACCACATGTAATATACCAAAAAAAGCGTAAAACAAGCTTTTTACCCAAACAAAACATGATTTAAAACATACTATCTGATATGTAAGCATTTTCAACCGGTTAAAAAGCGTAAAATTACACGTAGCACCCTTTAAAGACAACATAGTTTAGGATCCTACCTCGTTGAACCAAAAGCTCGACGTCTCAAAAATCGAACCTCGACGAAACGGGATTCTGTTCGAATGAACGTGTAGCCCCCGGCACCAATAGCAGGGATCCGCTGTCAGTTTGCTAAAAACTTAGCCCCAAGCCCATCAAAATCTAGAGAGGAGGCAGAGAAAATCGAAACTTAGCTTAGAAGCTAACTTTTCCAAAATATCTCCCAAGTCTTGATATTTATAGAATTTCGCGCCAGGCCTCCACCGCTCGAGCGCCCAAGCACTGCTCCAGCGGACCCCTACCGACATACATCTCTGCCACACCACTGCTCGAGCGCTCACCCACCGCTCAAGCGGTCATCACACCGACCCACTCTCTGCCATAAGCCGGCTTGAGCGCACACCCACCGCTCGAGCGGTCAACGCTGGGTGAAAAACCTGAACTAAAGAAGCAAGACCAAACACTTTCTACATCTTTTTGTCCGAACATTCCTTAGAGAATCTCGTTTTCCTTCTAGCACATACCTTTCATGCATACCAAAGTTCAAAGTACTCACCTAAAACATCATCGAGGTCAAGAGTTAATTCTTACTCCGTCAACACTTAAATCATTTCAAAAATAAAATGGGTCAGGGTCTCACAACTCTCCCCCTTAAAGGAATTTCGTCCCTGAAATTCAACATTGAGACTCAAGCCAAACGCCAGCACGTCAATAATCTCTGATGCAAACCCAGCGATACCGCACAACAGTAGAAATGCCCCAACAACTGAAATCTGCCGTCACACGAGATGAACACGACATGAAGATTCGATCTACACACAAACTGCTCACACGTGCAAGTCCCACTGATAGCACTATCATCCATGAAACATCCATAAAACGTCGGATTGAAATCCAACTAGCACCGTCAGACCTCGAAACATATCTCTCACCGAACACAAACCATCCCAGCGACAAATGTATCACACGAGACCAATCCACCTCGTTCTCACTGCCACATGTCGGCTTACTCGCATCGTACGATGCACACCAAGGACTAACTCCAGGAGCCCAAACACACGACGTCGAACTCCGACGTCAACCATACGAAGTCATATGCTCCACACATAAACCTTACTCAAGTTCTGACGATCACTGGACGACCACCGACTTTGACACCACATCTTTATCCTGCTGATGCTAACCATGCCATCTCAAAGCTGACACAACGCCCATCCATGAGTAACAACACAAACATCCATCTCAAGAGAGAGGATTACTTAATTCACTTGGAACACCAAAGAATGCTTCTCATTAAACCTTCAAACCTTCATCCTCTATTCGATCTTCCATCACGAACAACTATTCTCACCTTGGAGAAACACTAGGCGGTACACCATTGTCCCAGACAAGGTTCTACACAATTGAAAACCAATCTGGCATCACAGCCACAAGGCCACCCCAACGAGTCACTCGACTCAACATGTCACGCAGACAAAACATCTCAATAGATATCCAAAAACCTATACAAACCCATTCATGTCTCTCATGCAACAAACACGTCACTACTCATTACTGCACAACTCAACGTCTAGCCATCAGATCACTGATACCAGACTACAAATCGACCCCAAATCAGACATGATCGTTGTCATCCGACAAAGCAAACCTGATAATCGTCATCCAATGTCAACCCCGACTCATAATACATACCTCAACCCCTTGAGTCCACAACGGGAGAATAGTCGAACCCAAGACCTGTCCGACAAGTAACCAACTAAGACGTGCCTCTTACACGTAGTAATTTCCACATATACAGAACCTATCACGGCCATTCCGTTCCAAACCAAACAATCGCGTTGGTCCGAACAGGCCACACTAACCAAGGCTTCTCACATACCGTATCATTTTAGATTCATATAGTATCATACTCTTGGGACCACCATCCAAATAAATAGTTATGCCAAAACATAACACTTACCACAGTCGACGATCACTGTTCGACTCCAAGAACTCTGTACATTTCAAAACTCCATACAGGATCCAAATCCAGACTCACAAAAGTCTATCAGAAACTTACCATATGAATATCACAACTGCACTATTCTGACAAAATTCTTGCTCTGCCAAGAGCTAGAAACACAACCATAACCACACAACCCAGAATTAGCTGTAAACAACAGTTAATGACTCCCAACTGATCATTGCAGGAAAGGACTCCATGTATCAACACTCACTTCCTTGTCAACAAGAATAAGCACTCCCGGTCTACTAACTCGGCCTCATAGGGAACACAACCCAAATGGTTCGGCCATTATACATCACAAGCCGTCTACAAGGAAACTCTCTTTCTCCACTTAGAGAGAAGAAAAAGGTCAACAAAACCCATGACCCAATCTCAGCGTACTCCCAGTACTCATCAATACTTAGCCTCTAAGAACTCTGTAAGTCCTACCTCGAGGTCACATCGACCGCAGTCAAGCAGCTACCGTCAACTCTGATCACTATACTCAGATCATTCGCTACACCAAGCTCTCAGCTTTCAGACCTTATTTGCATACACATGAACACCATCAATCCTTGTACCTGGTACAACACATCCCATAGGACTACAAGCTCATTACCAATCATATACGAAGACACGCGTCAACATTCTCATCACGCCAAAACCTCATTCCCCGAGGTTACGCTTACTCACCTAACTCTTGCTAGGTAGACCACAATCACATCACGGACTCGAGCCCACTGTCCATGCAGCTCACATAAAAACACTTCATCCCCATATCTGAACCGAAGGTTAAACACAAACAATCTCCAGACATATCACACTCGAGATATACCGTCTCAGCACTAAACCAAACACACTAGGGAACCCTTCTACAGTCCTTTCCAACCTCATGCACCCAGCACAGTTCCCAAACACGAACTCCTGATCACTAGGATAACGGCCAAACTACAGATCTTCATTCCCATAGGAATCCCACATAACTGATACTCGTCACCATATCCTTGAGCTTACTCACTCGTAACTCAATTCTCAAACCTCAAGGAGGTAGACAATATCCAAGGTCATCAGAACTACTCAGACTCCCAACAACATCCTCAGATGCTACTTTAACCACCGTCAACATTCTGACTACCAGGGAATATCTCTAGAACTACCCACATTCTGCTATCTCTACATACACCCAGCCAAGGATTACTACTCTCCCATCCACCATGTTCCCGTCTATACCCCATCCGGAGTACACGGCTCATGACATAGTATGGCTCAAGATGTACCTAATCCATCACACGGCCAAAACCATGTACACCAAACCTTAACCGAAAGGGATTATCACTATCCATACTCCAATCACAACAACTAACATCTAGGGTCTTCGACACCCCATTGCCCCTACTCACAAGGCTCTCCATAACACACTTACAACTTCCAACAGCATACTCCCAAGAGGAGCCAGCTATATAAGCCAAAGCCATCAACCATACTTCGACTATACCTGAACAAAACTCTACTCATGCAAACACTCAACAGATTGCCAACCAAGGCCAACCTCACACGGTTAAACCCAACTCACCGATAGGTTCCAGAACATACCAAGCGGACGACACTCAACCCATACCCTTACTTCTGCAACTGATAGCAACTGAGTTGCACATCCAAGACTCAAACCATGGTCTCGTCGTCTCGAAGGGTGTACATGTTATAAAGAAAGAAAACATGAAACACGACAACGTAAGATCGATCTATCATATTATTTCTAACACAAACCACATAACTACGCTAACATATAGCCACAATGATCATGCAGACACAACACTGATATCGAGGAGAATCGACAAGAATAACTCATCACTTTGGAGAACATACTTAGATTTCTTGCTAGAAATCACGTCTGCGAAACGTGTTTCTAACTTGGCTTTTAAGTTTGTTAATCCAAATGCTCGAAGGTAAAACTAATAAGTCCTAAGGTCTAACCTCCATGCTCACATATACACGACATCAACATACTCATGTTCTGAACACAGGCAACCAAGTACATACACATCCTCACAAGGTGACACACCCACCTCCCACAGCTCATAGGTATTTGAACCCAGAGCTCTGATACCAATTTGTCGCGCTCCAAACTCCGGGTCACGCGAAAAGCCTACAATATCCACTAAATCGTCCCAACACAAATGGATGAAAACTATGAAGCCCAAACAAGGCTAAAATCTTTGTAAAACATACGACCGAGGGTTTACTTGATTTAAAAGAGTAGCCCAAAAGACTACGATTATAGCCCCACAAGATGAACCTATAAAATAAACATATGTTTTTGGGATAAGAAAATCTTTTTTTTTAAAAAGAAGCTTAGGCATTACAAAATTTTCCTTGAAGCACAAGAGTTTTTATGAAGTATAAATCATTTGAACAACAAAATCCGTAATACAACAACCCATGGTTCTCTTTAAAGCAATAAATCATGCAAACATTCATAAGATATACATATGCTTTACAACATGTTATAACCAACATGAAACATATACAAAGGTACTAACTACCTAATAAAGACAAAACATCAATTTTGTCATCAACCACCTCCGGGCACCTCAAGATCAACCCCCAGGACCACATTCACCTAAAAGAGATTTGACAAATCACACAACGTGAGCCGAAACCCAATAGAAACAGACTATAAAGTCGTAAAGTATGATATGCAATCACATAGCATATAGCTAACTCAAAAAGGTTTTACTTCATAAAATTCAAAGTTTTCCCATCAAACTCCCATAAGCCTCAAAATGGTTTCTCATCCTCAAAACCAGGCATTTCAACAATGCAGATAATGTTCACAGTTAAAGAAAAGCATTAACCAAAACGTTATTCCCCACTCGGAACACACAGCCAACAAAAACACGCACACACGCATGCTTTCATCACATCCACGTGATCTTACCAACTCGTGGTTTTAAAACATAGGCACCGATGCCGAACGGGCATATAGACCCTGTCACATTACTACCACCCGGCCATCACGGGGTCCGTGAAGTAATTGGACGCCCTATTCTTCCGACACGCCCTGCGTCCTTTCCCGGTTCACTAGTCGGCGGGCAGAGAAACCCATTATGTGCAATTTTTTGGTCTTTCACCGAGGAGCAACTCGTGCCCAAATTTACCAGATTCAAAGATTCTAATACTATCCTTTTTTATTGTCACATCAAAATCCAAAACACATGCATGAGTCCAGCCCATCAAGGTTCCTTTCATCAAACCCACAAAATCGTGATTCCAACCCAAAAGGTTCCTCTCACCAAACTCACAACACCGTACCACATGTAATATACCAAGAAAAGCGTAAAACAAGCTTTTTACCCAAACAAAACATGATTTAAAGAATACTATATGATATGTAAGCATTTTCAACTGGTAGAAAAGTATAAAATTACACGTAGCACCCTTTAATGACAACATAGTTTAGGATCCTACCGCGTTGAGCCAAAAGCTTGACGTCTCAAAAATCGAACCTCGATGAAATGGGATTATATTCGGATGAACGCATAGCCCTCGGCACCAATAGCAAGGATCCGCTGTCAGTTTGCTGAAAATCGAGCTCTAGGCCCATCAAAATCTAGAGAGAAGGTAGAGAAAAACGAAACTTAACTTAGAAGCTAACTTTTACAAAATATCTCCCAAGTCTTGATATTTATAGAATTTCGCACCAGGCGTCCAGCGCTTGAGCGCCCAAGCACCGCTCGAGCGGACCCATATCGACATACATCTCTGCCACACCACCACTTGAGCAGTCATCTCACTGACCCACTCTCTGCCATCAGCCCGCTCGAGCGCACATCAACTGCTCGAGCGGTCAATATTGGGTGAAAAACCTGAACCAAAGAAGCAAGACCAAACACTTTCTACATCTTTTTGTCTGAACATTCCTTAGAACCTCATTTTCCTTCCAGCACATACCTTTCATGCATACCGATGCTCAAAGTACTCACCTGAAACATTATCGAGGTCAAGAGTTAATTCTAACTCCGTCAATACTTAATTCATTTCAAAAATGAAATGGGTCAGAGTCTCACAACAAATAGACCATTTAACACCAAATTACACACAAATAGTGCATTGCCGAACACCTTGTTGGTTGTATTATTTTATTTATTTTTATTTTTAAAAATATTATATATATAACTAACTAACTTTGCACACCAACTTGGCACACCACAGTGCACCCAATGCCTTATTTTTATTTTTCTTTTTCATGGCCAAACCTAGCAACCTAAGAAGTTTTCCTCCATGCTTGATGCTACTGCCGTACAGGTTTACATAAAAGACGTCTTGAACATCAGAAATAGAAAAAAAAATTTTACCGAAAGATGAATATGCCATTTTCTAATCCTCATTTCCCTTTCTCTTTCTCTCTCTCCCTCTCTGTCACTTTCTTAGTAAAACTCACTCACTTTACCTCTCTCTCTCTCTCTCTCTCTCTCTCTCTCTATATATATATATATATATATATATAAGACCCAAGTATCTATAACCGAAATAGCCTCTTTACTAATTATTAATTTTTTTCTCATCAATTTTTAGTTACACTAATTGATTTATTATTTTAATTTAATAATTATTAAATTATCAAATTATTATGTAATGCATGATTTAAGGGTCTTGTATTGTACAAATATATATTATGCAATATATTATGTAATGCGTAACCGTTGAATCAATACATTGCATAATAATTATATTGTAAAAGATTCTGATTCAACAAGAATGGCAATCCCAAATAGAGGTAGGTATCGTGTTGTGTCGTGTTTATCATGTTATATCGTGTTCGTGTCAGAAACCTTCTGACACTAACCCTGCCATTTAGCTAAGCGTGCCATTTATTCTAATACTAACACTACCCACTTATAAGCGTGTTAATCTATTTATAACCTATTTAATAATCTGTTTAAGAACAAATTTACATTTTTAATTCTATATATATTTCAATCATAAAATTACACAAATTATAATAAATAAAAGATCCAAACTAAGTGCAAAAAATATTTAAATAATTCGATAGAAAAAAAACAACATCAATCCATGCATAAAAACTCCATAGTTCAAACAATTGATGAATTTTTTTTTTATAAAAAATTAATTACAAAAATGTTGACATAACAGTAACAAGTTTGTTAAGAAGTCAAAAAACTCTAAAAACCTAATAAGGACACAACGACCATTTGTGCAGGCCTAGTAGATCACAATATAAGATAATATGAGAACGAATATGAATTATCCATATCAGATCGAAACATGTAAGCTCTTAAAAAGATAACAATTCACAAGCCTAGTAGAATAAGATGTATTTATATGAGAACGAATCATGTAAACTCCTTTTTTACATAATTTGTCTCATCTTACTGAATTTGGTTTGATAGTAAATACGTTATCAAGTAGAGATATTATTATTTTTTTGAATCGAGTGAATTTTAATAGAGTCCTTGCTCTTAGGATTGATATTTTTGATTTGGCTTCTTAGCTTTCTACCCTTTTGTTTTTTTGCAAAATGGACAATGTTGATTTTTTTGTCTTTTTAGATAAAAAATCCAAAAAACTTGGGTGCAATCAATGTTTTAGTATACAGTTTAGATGCCAAGACCAGTCAGAGGGGGCTCAAGCAAATTTGAGACCCAAGGCAAAATCAAAGTGAAGGCCCTTAATAAGTTTTTATATAATTTTGTTTAATTAAAATTTATTATTCTCACTTTTTTAATGCAAAATTATTTATTAGATTTCTATATTTAAGTTTTGATTACATACTTTTTTGAATTGATATTATTCCTAAGTTACTTAACTCTTTTTTTTTTTAACGCAGTCGATATCAAATAAAATTTTATTTGTAGTAATTTTGAAAATTTTCTTTCAAGCAATTAGTTCACAGTTTAGAATATCTTAATTTAAAATTTCTAATAAATGTATTTATAGCTAAAAAAATCAAATAAAAATATAACTTGCGCATAATAAAAATAATAGAAGAATAATCATATACTAATTCTAAACCTTAACAAACAAATTAACATAATGATAGCACATGGTAATCGTCGATAATGATTTTTTATAATAGTTAATAATCACTCATCAACCTTAACATCAATGGCCAAAAAAATAATAAAATATATTAAACTTTAAAATAAAAATATAAAATTTTTAAATTTAGAAAAAAACTACTATATAATAAAAAAATACAAATACAACCAAGTAATGTACCTATTGTCAAATGAATTTAATTAAATTAGATTGTTTTTTTGTGTCCGTAATCAATATATAGCAAACAATGAGTAGATTGACAAGAGTATAAAATCTTGGAGAAAAATAGAGAGTTAATGTGCTATTGATTTGATATAAAGAATATTAAAAGATATTTATATATATAATATTTAATACTTTTTGACTATTTATAATATTTAATGCATTGGGAAGATAGAGTGGTTTGAGTTTTAAAATGTTTCAAAATATATATTTTTAAAAATAATGATTAATTGCAATTTGACAACTTCAAATAAAATTTAAAATGTCAATAAAAGTTAAACTTAACAATAAATGTTAAATTGCAACTGTGGTTTGCTATAACTTACTGAATACCAATAATAATATTTTTTAAAAACTTTGAGGCCCTAGGCATGCTATTAAGTTGCATTTGGGTAGAGCCGGCCCTAAGACCAGTTTAATAAATACTCACTAAAACTTGATTCATGAATTACTTAAACCTAAAAAAAGAAAAAGTTATCCAAGTTGAGTAAATGGAATAACTACTCAATCAAATATAAAAATAAATTAATGGACTGCGTGCATTTGGGGGATACTATTTCACACACACAGAGGAAGAGATGAAAATAGGGAGAGAAGAGAATGTAAAGAAAGTATAAGCCTAAATGAATATATGCACAAATGAGGAAATATAAAGTTGCCTTCACATGACAAATGCAAAATCGGTCATTGTGAAGCATGCTTTCTTCAACAGCGACGGGAGTCGCTTGTTGCGACGGCGATGGCCACAAGGAGGAGCTTCGATAGCAAGGGCGTCGCCTATTGCAACAGCGACAACGACGGGAGTGGCTTGTTGCAACAGCGACAACGAAGGAAGTCATCTATTGCGGTGGCGACGAGCTTGGGGATGGTGATGGGGTTGAGCTTCAAGCTTGGAAGTTGATTCGGCGGTGAAAGAAAAAGTGAAAACCCTAGCGCAAACACTAAACAGTAAACTATAATCTTATGTTATTACTTAATGAGATTATGTTCGTAGTCAGTGAGAAATAGAATTCACCTCGTATAAGTTTTTTTTTAACTTTTATTTTATTTTTTGTAAATTTGATATTTGATTTAATTTTTAAGTAATAATAAAATAGCCCTATTTTAATTATGGGCGCTAATTTTGAATTTTTTTCTCTAAAGTTTTAATTTTTCTTCTACAATGCATAACGTAATTATAAATTAGAATAAATATATAACCGGGTTATATATGTGTTTTTAACGAATTTTGGGTTTGTGTTGTGTTTCGGGTTGACACTGTAATTAAACGTGTTAGATGAATTATTTTCGGGTTATACAGGTTCAACACTAACTCAATCCATTTATTAAACGCGTTATTGGGTTATGTCATTTTTTAATTTCGTGTTGAAATAGTCGACCATAACCCTCTAATTTCGTGTAGGGTTCGAGTCGTATTAACGTGTCGTGCCAGAAATTTTCACCCTAAGCCCAATTATGTTGTGAAATTATGTTGCAAATCTTTGGAACTCAAGTTAAGGGACTTCATGGTCATATC